>CAUYOR010104603.1:0-28435 GCA_963573925.1 Callimico goeldii
CAAGGTCAAGAGATCAAGACCATCCTGGTCAACATGGTGAAACCCTGTCTCTACTAAAAATACAAAAAATTAGCTGGGCATGGTAGCACGTGCCTGTAATCCCAGCTACTCAGGAGGCTGAGGCAGGAGAATTGCCTGAACTCAGGAGGCGGAAGTTGCAGTGAGCCGAGAACGCGCCATTGCACTCCAGCCTGGGTAACAAAAGTGAAACTCCGTCTCAGAAAAAAAAAAAAGAAAAGAAATACAAAAATCAGCCAGGTGTGTTGGCTCATGCCTGTAATGCCAGCTACTCAGGAGGCTGAGGCAGAAGACTCACTTGAACCTGGGAGTCAGAGGTTGCAATTGAGCCAAGACCGCACCACTGCACTCCAGCCTGGGCAGCAAGAGTGAAACTGTCTCAAAAGAAAAATGAAAAAAAAAGTTGGATGTTGGGCGAAGTGGCTCACATCTGTAATGCCAGCACTTTGGAGACCAAGATGGGTGGATCATGAGGTCAGGAGATCAAGACCATCCTGGCTAACACAGTGAAACCCTATCTACTAAAAATACAAAAAATTAGCCACGCGTGGTGGCATGAACCTGTAGTCCCAGCTACTCTGGAGTTTGAGGCAGGAGAATCACTTGAACCCGGGAGGCGGGAGTTGTAGTGAGCTGCAATTGTGCCACTGCACTCCAGCCTCGGTGACAGACTGAGACTCCATCTCAAAAAAAAAAAAAAAAAAAAGGCCAAACGCAGTGGCTCAAGCCCATGATCCCAACACTTTGGGAGGCCGAGGCTGGTGGATCACGAGGTCAAGAGATCGAGACCATCCTGGTCAACATGGTGAAACCCCACCTCTACCAAAAATACAAAAAATTAGCTGGGCATGGTGGCGTGTGCCTATAATCCCAGCTACTCGGGAGGCTGAGGCAGGTGAATTGTCTGAACCCAGGAGGCGGAGGTTGAGGTGAGCCACGATCGCACCATTGCACTCCAGCCTGGGTAACAAGAGCAAACCTCTGTCTTAAAAAAAAAAAAAAAAAAAAAAAAGGCCAAACGCGGTGGCTCACGCCTGTTATCCCAGCACTTTGGAAGGCTGAAGTGGGCAGATCACCTGAGGTCAGGAGTTCAAGACCAGCCTGACCAACATGGAGAAACCCTGTCTCTACTAAAAATACAAAAAAAAAAATAGCCTGGCATGGTGGCACATGCCTGTAATCCCAGCTACTTGGGAGGCTGAAGCAGGAGAATGGCTTGAACCCTGGAGGCAGAGGTTGCAGTGAGCTGAGATCGCCCCATTGCATTCCAGCCTAGGCCACAAGAGCAAAACTCTGTCTCAAAAAAAAAATAAATAAAAGGAAATTAGAAACTAGGGCAATTTGGGAAATTAGTGACCAACCAAGGGAAATCTGGTTTAAATAGTATCTATACTGATAACAATAGCAGCAATAATCAGTAGCCAAGTATTGAACTTTGACATTACATTGTGTATGTTATTGTATTAAATCCCCGTCACCTGCCTTGAGCTGGATATTGTCTCTTTTGATAGCTGAGAAAGCTGAAGCTGAGGGTGATGAAATTCACATGGCCACTGGGAGCCAGGATGGACTTGGGGTGCCCATGAGACCATGCTGTCATTCAGGCTACACTGTCCTGAACTCACACGGCCAAGATGTGACAGAGGCTGGACTCCAAGTCCCCTGGCACACTCCAACAAGGATTCAAGGTTAAAATTCAACTTGATACTTTAAATGGAGAAACCCCATAGCACGTCTGGCACCATCTGAATTCAAGGTCACATTTTCCAGTCTTGCTCTGGTTTTGAAATCTGTTGGTTTATTTCAATATATCAGCCACTGTGGAGAGCACTTGTCTCATCAAATCTACATTTTTCTGGCCTGTTTTTCCTTGGCACCCTTCTTTAAGGTATCTTTGGACAGCCTGAGGGCTTCCTCATGTTGGGTTCACTGACTTCTGAAAAAGAAATTCTCCACACAAGTGTTGTTAATGTCTCTAGCCCAGGGGAAGGGGCCTTGGGTGCCTGAGGAAAAATCTTGGTAAGAGGAGCTGAATCCAGCTCATTAAGCCCTCCCCTGCCTCAGTGTCCCAAGAAAGGCCAGGTAGGCTAAGGGAGATCAAATCCCCAATATGAGGCCAGGTGCATTGACTCACATCTGTAATCCCAGCACTTCAGGAGACCAAGGAAGGAGGATTACTTGAGGCCAGGAGTTGGACACCAGCCTGGGCAACATAGACCTCGTTGCTACAAAAAGTAAAAAGTTAGCCAGGTGTGGTGAGGTGCACTTGTAGTCCCAACTACTGGGTAGACTGAGGCAGGAGGATCACTGGAGCCCAAGAGTTCAAGGCTGCAGTGAGCTATGATCGAATGCCACTGCACTCCCGCCTGGGTGACAAAGCAAGACTGTGTTTCTAAAAAAAGAGAAAAACAAACAAAAATTTCTCAGCATGAGATATGAGATGGTATGTGGGCCAACTTTTAAAAAGTCTTATTATAATTGTTATGTATTTATTTTCATGAATATTAAAAAAAGAGATTACATGAAACCCACAATTTCATCAGTACTATTGTTTAGATGAAGGTACATTTATTTAACAAAACAATGTGAATCTATTTGAAGAAAAGCATTAATTTTTTTTCATGACTACTTTTGTGCCAGATGAAAAGCATTAATAAATGATGTGAGTACAACATACGAGCAATACACACATGACTGAAACTTGGCAAATACCAGACTAGGTGATCATTAATAGCCCAAGCATGTCTTAAATTCTATGACTATTAGATTAAAAATCAGAATAGGTGGTATGTGCAGTGTTAACAAGAGGGTAATGTGGACATACAATGTAGTGTAATAATATAATAAACCAGGTTAGGAAGTTAGTGATTTTTATTTTCCTGCTTAAATGTTTTTTTTTTTCTTTTGAGACGGAGTTTCTCTCTGTCGCCAGGCTGGAGTGCAGTGGCTCGATCTCGGCTCACTGCAACCTCAGCCTCCTGAGTAGCTGGGATTATAGGCACATGCCACCACGCCCAGCTAATTGTTTTTTGTATTTTTAGTAGAGACGGGGTTTCACCATGTTGGCCAGGATGGTCTCAAACTCTTGACCTTGTGATCCACCCTCCTTGGCATCCCAAAGTGCTGGGATTACAGGTGTGAGCCACCACACCTGATCTTAAATGTTTTTTTTTTTTTTTTAACCAGGGCAAACATCCCCGTTTCCTCCTTAGCCATTACTTCTCTAATCAATAAAATAAATCCCATTTTTGGGGCACTCATCATGTGCCAGGAACTGTGCTAAGTGCTTTTTACCAATACTCTCTTTCTAAATTCTCAAATGGCTTTGGTTAGGTACCTCGGCCCTGTTTTATATATAAGGAAATAAGACTCAGAAGTAAAGTGACTATACAAAGCTATACAGCTAATAAATGGCAGAGCCAGGGATTGAACTGTTATTCATTTTCCAGAACACCTATTCTCTTAATCAAGATGCAGTTCTTTTTTTTCTCTTTTTGAGAACAGGTCTCACTGTGTCACTCAGGCTGGATGGAGTGGCATGATCACAGCTCACTGCAGCCTTGACCTCCCAGGCTCAAGCAATTCTCCTGACTCAACCTTGTAAGTAGCTGGGGCTACAAGGGTGTGCCAGCACACTGGCTAATTTTTATACTTTAGTAGAGACAGCTTTGCCATGTTGCCCAGGCTGGTCTCGAATTCCTGAGCTCAATCAATCCTCCGGCCTCAGCCTCCAAAAGTGCTGGGATTACAGGCAAGAGTCATCGTCCCCAGCCTCCATCATGCAATTCTAATCTCATTGACTAGAGTTTGAGGCCATTACACAGCTTGTATCCCTCCCCTGGCCCATTTTTGTGGTCAGAATCTTCCTTCTTTTTGGTACAAATTATTAAACGCAACCCCTGTCCTCTAGTTCCTTGCTAGAGGAAGTATGGGCCACAGACCAGCAACATCAACATCACTGGGAACTTTTTAGAAATGAAGAACCTCAAGTCTCACTCCAGATTTTACTGAACTGGGTGATCTGCTGAAAATGAAGAAACTGATCTAGAAGAGAAGAGAGCTACTCCCGGAGAGAGCAGGGAGCAAAGCTGAAGAGGGCTTTGCACGCTAAGACCACAGTGGGGCATGGGATAGGTGTCAAGGGGATGAAGCCAGAATGGCATGAGGTTAGATGGTAAAGAGCTTTCAGTGCCAAGTTTAGAAGCTGAGATCTTACCCTGAGGGAAGCAGAAAACCACGCAAGGGTTCAAGCCAGGGAAAGACAGGTTTGGATGCGCATGGAGCCCTCTGAGAAAATCTTTCTAAAAGATTTGGTTTTGATGGCAGAGGGAAAATACTTCAGCCCCTGCGTGCAGCGTAATTAAGGCCCTTCTGGACAGTGGCCACAGGGCTGGGCGTTATCTAGGACTCACTGAATGTCAGCAATGGGAGGCGCTTTTGAGATCACCATTTCATAGATGGAGAAATGAGGCTCAGGAAGGCCCACAGCAACCTAATGATCACCCTCGTGGGCACAGCGCTAACAGTCCCTGGGATATATATATGTAATCCTCAATTCCACCTCCTCCAAATCCAGTCACCCTGATGACACTTCTCAGACTGGCATTCAAGGGTGTGTTAGTCGATTACCCTATTTAACAGATGAACAAGCCAAAGAAAAGCTGGTAAATGGTGGAGTTAGGACTGCGTGATACCATTCACAATCTGGCCCTACGTACCTTTCATGACTAGTCTTACCAGACCTTCACCCCTTGACTCCAGCCAGGTTCCTAAATGGCCCCTTCTCATCACTGCTGCTACCATCTTAGAGCAGGCCCTACCTGGCCTGGTCTCCCTGTAGCAGCCAATAATTCTTCTAAACAGAAAATCCAATCATGACCCTCCTGTGATTTTTGGGGTTTGTTGTTGTTGTTGTTGCTGTTGTTTTGGAGATGGAGATGGAGTCTCGCTCTTGTTGCCCAGGTTGGAGTGCAGTGGTGCAATATCAGCTCACTGCAACCTTTGCCTCATGGGTTCAAGCGACTCTGCCTCAGCATCCCCAGTAGCTGGGAATACAGGTGCCCACCACCATGCCTGGCTAATTTTTGTACTCTATTTTTAGTAGAGATGGGGTTTCACCATGTTAGTCAGGCTGGCCTCCTGACCTCAGGTGATCTGCCTGCCTCGGCCTCCCAAAGTACAGGGATTACAGGCGTTAGCCACCTCGCCTGGCCTGTTTTTGTTTTTTGAGACATGGTTCTCTCTGTCACCCAGGCTAAAGTACAGTGGTGCAATCATGGCTCACTGCAGCCTGCAACTCCTGGGTTCATTCAGCCTCCAGAGTAGCTAAGACTACAGGAATGCTACCATTCCCAGCTAATTAAAAAAAAAAAAGTTTTGTAGAGGTGAGGTCTCCCTATGTTGTCCAGGGAGGTCCCAAACTCCTGGGCTCAAGTGATCCTCCCGCTCTGGCTTTTCAAAGTGCTGGGATTACAGGCGTGAGCCACCACGTGGGGCCCTTCCCATGATTTGAGGCTTCTGATGGTGCCACAGAACCTAACACAGTATGTCCTGCCCTAGCTTGCAAAGGCCCTGTGCCCCCAGACTGCCTTTCCAATCTCATTTCCTCTGAGTCTTTACTTTTGCTGTTTCCTCCTCCCGGAATGCCCTTCCTCCTCCTCCATGTGCCAACCCCGCACAAAGCCTTCAAGGCCCAAGTCAAAAATTATCTCCTTTGGGAAGCCTTCCCCAATGCCTTGAGTTGTTTGCCTTCAATCCTCTGTGCCTCCACGTTCACTTCCCTGATCAACCCCAGTTCTCACAGTTTAGCCCAGCAAGGCCTTTGATACAAATGACTTGAGCTGGGTGCAGTGGCTCACGCCTGTAATCTCAGCACTTTGGGAGGCCAAGCGGGGAGGATCATGATGTCAGGAGTTTGAGACCAGCCTGACCAATATGTTGAAATCTGGTCTCTATTAAAAATATAAAAATTAGCCGGGCGTAGTGGCTCACGCCTGTAATCCAAGCACTTTGGAGGCTGATCAGCTGAGGTCAGGAGTTAAAGACCAGCCTGACCAGGGCTGGGTGAGGTGGCTCACGCCTGTAATCCCAGCACTTTGGGAGGCCGAGGCGGGTGGATCACGAGGTCAAGAGATCAAGACCATTCTGGTCAACATGGTGAAACTCCGTCTCTACTAAAAATACAAATAATTAGCTGGGCAGGGTGGCGTGTGCCTGTAATCCCAGCTACTGAGGAGGCTGAGGCAGGAGAATTGCCTGAACCCAGGAGGCGGAGGTTGAGGTGAGCCGAGATCCCACCATTGCACTCTAGCCTGGGTAAACAGAGCGAAACTCCATCTTAAAAAAAAAAAAAAAAAAAAGACCAGCCTGACCAACATGGTGAAACCCCATCTTAAAAAAAAAAAAAAATTAAAAACAAAAATTAGCCAGGCGTGGTGGTGGGCGCCTGTAGTCCCAGCTACTCAGGAGGCTGAGGCAGGAGAATTGCTTGAACCTGGGAGCTGGAGATTGCAGTGAGCCGAGATCACTCCATTGCACTCCAGCCTAGGCGACGAGCGAGACTTCATCTCAAAAATAAATAGAAAAATCTCCAGAAGGATGACCTCGTCCAAGGTCCCAAGCTTTGGGGAGAAAAATAAATAATAATAGCAACTATTTCCATGTTTATTATGTGCCAGACACAGTTGTAACTCTGTGCTTGTATTACTTATTCATTCCTCAACTCCAAGATGTAGGTGCTGTTATAATTTTCCTTTTACAAATGAGGAAACAGGCATATAGTGGTTAAGAAACTTGCCCAAGGTCACACAATGGGTAAGTGATGGAGCTGGAAGTCCACCCTAAGCTCTGGAGCCTGTGTTTGTAACTTAGAGGCCAAAAGTGGAGATCATGCAATCACAGGGCCAGAAGAGGCAGACAGAGCTGGATAATGGGCCAGGGGGTGCCGCAACAAACAGAACCAGAATAATTACTGGACTGGAAGAGGAGGCCCGAGGAGCTAATCCCCTCCCGCTAGCACCCACCACGCCCACTAGGGGGCAGCAGAATGTCCTTTCCTAGGGAACTGGCTCCCTGGCAGGAAGAATCAGAGCCTGGGCCCCTGCAAGCTGGGCCCCCTGAAGCCAAGCCCTCTGCTGGGACTCAAGGCTGCTCCAGCTGGGGGCAGAGTCCTCTGGGGTTCTGGGAAATGGAAACGTATCTGCTGGCAGTTAGAGTCTCCAGTGGAGAAATTTAATTCATATTCTAATCTCAAAACTTTCAAATACCCTCAGAATAAAAGCTTGTTCCCTGTGTGGCCTGCCAACCACCTGCCCTCATCCACACTACAGCATGGCCGAACCACCCACCCTCACTGCAGTGCCCTACTCACTCATCTGAGCCTCTACAAGGGCTACTTCTGGCTGGATGTGGTGACACACTTATAATCCCAGCACTTTGGGAGGCTGAGGTGTGAGGATCACCTGAGCTCAGGAGTTTGAGACCAGTCTGGCCAATGTGGCAAAACCCCATCTCTACTAAAAATACAAAAAATTAGCCGGGCGTGGTGGCACAAGCCTATAATCCCCAGCTACTCAGGAGGCTGAGCAGGAGAATCACTTGAACCCAGGAGGTGGAGGTTGCAGTGAGAGCCAAGATAGCACCACCGCACTCCAGCCTGGGCAACAAAACAAAAAAATTAGCCAGGTGTAGTAGTGCATGCCTGTAGTCCCAGGTACTTGGGAGACTGAGGTGGGAGGATCATCTGAGCCCAGGGAAGCCTGCAGTGAGCTGATACTGCCACTGCACTGCAGACTGGGTGACTGAATGAGACCCTGTCTCTAACGATAATAACAGCAACAACAACAATAATAATAAAAGGGCCATTTCCTCTGCCTGGGGCCATCAACCCACATCCTCTCCCAGACTCCTACTGGTCTCACAAAAGCCATCCTTTTACTAACTTTGAGACCTGTGGCCAGTCACCAAACTGGCCCTGGGCCTCAGGCTCCTCATTTGTAAAATGGAATGTTACTGACGTCATAGAATTGAGGTGCTTAGAACAGTGCCTGCACATAGAAAATGCTAGGCAAGGGTTAGCTATTGTTACTGTGGCTGTTGAACTAACCTGACCTTTCCCCCACCTCTAAATCTGAGTTAAGTTCCCACTTCTAAGCTTCATCACCCCCCTGTACTTGCAGCCATCCCACAAGATTCTAACTGTGCGATTACTCTTCAGTCTAACCCTTCCATCCAACACCAAGCTCCATGGGATATCCAAGGACAGAGTTAATCTCCTGCACCCAGCGGGAAGCATGGCACAGTAGGCATGACTTCTGTATGCTAGAAGCCCAGGTAGTGGGGCAGAAGGATGGGCCAACCCTGAGGTTCTAGATCTGAGATTCAGGGAAAAGTAGGGGCAAGATCCCTGACTGCCATCTGAGGGAGGCTGGGCTTGGAACAGGTTTGGGGACAGTGGGCCCCAGGGTGTATGTGACACTTACCTCCTTGTTGTCCATGGGGATCTTGAGTTTCACCACCTCATACTTCTCCTCACCCTCATCCTCCTCACCCTTCACCAGCAGCACCATCTCCTCCTGCATCTCTTCCTCCTCCTCCTCCTCTGCCTGCTGTTCGCCAGGCATCTTGGTGTCCTGAGGCGGGGAGCTGGATCAGAAGCTCAGGACCCGCCCCCCCACCGTGGCCCTGGCCCAGCAAGGCGGTGCAGCCGTGGCTTCTCCCGCCCTGCCTGGTCTCCGAATCTGGTCCTCTCCCGTCCACCCCAGCCCGGCCCCACGCTCTGGCACAGCCCCGGGACCAGCTCTGGGGGCTCGCGTTCACCCCACTCATCCCGGCATTCAAGGCCCTGAACAGTTCGAATCTCCAGCCCCCGCAAGTCGCCACCCTCCTTGCGCTGAGTCACTCCTCAGCGCCTGGGTCAGCGACCTGGAGCTCTGGGGCACGGGCTAGAGGCGGAATCGGGGCGGAAACCCCGGGGAGGAGGTGCGCACTCACCAGCCGAAGGTTCGGCGCTCGCAGTGCCCCAGGCCTGGGCGCCGGGCGGTTGGGCACTCAGCGAGGCCGCGGCTCCGGGGGCGGGGCAGGGGCGGGGCCCCAGAGACGGCCGGCCACGGGTCCGAACAGATAGCCCCACCCCCTGGGGCGGAGCTCGAAGGACCCGGGCGTCCGGCCAAAACGGCTCGGGAAGGGCGGCGAGCTCAGACCTGGCGTTCTCCGCAGTCCCCCGACTCCCAGGCACTTGGAGCCGCCCCAGCGCGGCGTTCAAGGTCCTCGCAGTCAAGTTCCAACTTACCCTCGCGGCTGGTCTCCGGGGGCTGGCTTGGAGGTCTCCGCTGCGCCCAGCGCCTTTGCTCCGCCCGAAATAGGCCACGTGCGCTCCCGCCCTGGCCTGGGCCTCTCGCTGGCGCCCCGCCTGGAGGGCGGACCCTGTTGCCTCCTCACTTCTTCCCTTCCCTTCTACCTCCTCTGCCGTCTTATCTCCTTCTTTCTCGGCGTCGCTTATCCCGCTGGCCTCTGGGATATCTTGCTCCTTGAATATATCCTAACCAAATCAACATCCACCCAAGCTACGGCTGTCGCGTCATGCGGGGGGTGCTTATTATGCATGCGCCACTGCTGTTCGGCATCTTACACACCTGGTCTCATTTGATCTGCACAGCGATGGGTCCTGATCCATTTTACAGATGAGCTCATTGAAGTTCAAGGAGGTAAACGAATTTCCCTAAGTTACACAGTAAGGATGTCATAGCATCTACTATCCTAGGTGGAAAATAGCTCAGAGCTAAATCCAGTCCATAAGGATACCTTGTTTGGCCCTTAGAATATTTTTACTTTAAAAAAATAGTTTCAAGGCCGGGCACCGTGGCTCATGGCTGTAATCCCAGCACTTTGGGAGGCCGAGGCCGTGGATCACTTAAGGTCAGGAGTTCGAGACCAGCCTGATCAACATGGTGAAACCACGTCTTCACTAAAAATACAAAAATTAGCCTGATGTGGTGGTGCGCCTGTAATCCCAGCTACTGGAGAGGCTGAGGCACGAGAATCGCTTGAACCAGAGAGGCAGAGGTTGCAGTGAGCCGAGATCTCACCATTGCCCTGCAGCCTTGGGCAACAAGAGCAAAACTCTGTCTCAAGAAAAAAAAAAATTTAATCGGAATATTTCATATAAAAATCTGTATTTTTATATGAAAATACATAAATTCCACTTCCTTCGAATATAGCCACTTCCCTTGCAAAAACAGATATCTAATTCTCCCATTTGAGGAATGGGGCAACTAAGATTCAGAAATCATGAAGGAAAAGAGAAATAACATTCAGTAAGTGATTACAAGTCCTATGTTGTCCTTTACAACAGCCCAGTTGGGATCAATAATACCTCCATTGAACAAAAGGGGAAGCTTAGAAAAGTTAAGTAATTTGCTCAAAGTCACACAACTGGCAAGCGGCAGATTCAAAGCTTGTGCTCTTCTATTGCACTAAATTATCTCTCAGGAATGAAGTTATAAAATTGGCTCTTTCCCAGAGCTGGAAGAAGGGGTCAAATGCCTGGTTACTCACACACAAGATCCCCAGAAACCACTTTGGTTGCGTTCATTCTCAGAGCATTTATTGAGTCCTCCTATGCACCTGTCACCATTCTAGGTATGGGAGATGTAGTCATGAACAAAACATACAAATCTTGGCTCTTGTGGCACTACTCAGGGTGCAAAAAATGTAAACATGTAAATAAGGGAGATAATATCAGATAATGACAGGTGCAACGAGGGAAGTCAGACAAGATGATCCAACAGGGAGTGGCTGTGGCGGCAGGGGCTTATTTATTGAGACAGAGGCTCCGCCTCCTGGGTTTACGTGATTCTCCTGCCTCAGCCTCCCGAGTAGTTGGGATTATAGAGGCACACCACCACATCTGGCTAATATTTTGTATTTTTAGTAGAGACGCAGGTTCACTATGTTGGCCAGACTGGTCTTGAACTCCTGACCTCATTATCCACCTACCTTGGCTTCCCAAAGTGCTGAGGTTACAGGCGTGAGCCACCAAGCCCAGCCTGGCAGGGGATTCTTTAATGTGGGCAGGGAATACGTCTCAGGATACAATATTTGATTTTTTCTTTTTTTAGATGGAGTCTCGCTCTATCATCCAGGCTGGAGTGCAGTGGCATGATCTCAGCTTAGTGCAACCTCTGCCTCCCAGGTTCAAGGGAATATTCTGCCTCAGCCTCCTGAATACCTGAGATTACAGGTGCACACCAACACAGTCAGCTAATTTTTAAATATTTTTTGGTAGAGACAAACAGGGTTTCACCATATTGGCCAGGCTGGTCTTGAACTCCTGACCTCAAGTGATCCACCTGCCTTTGCCTCCTAAAGTGCTGGAATTACAGGTATGAGCCATCATGCCCAAGATGGATACAATTGTGTTTATTTATTTATTTTTTTTTTTGAGACAGAGTTTCGTTGTTGTTACCCAGACTAGAGTGCAATGGCACGATCTCGGCTCATCGCAACCTCTGCCTTCTGGACTCAAGCAATTCTCCTGCTTCAGCCTACGGAGTTGCTGGGACTACAGGCGTGCACCACCACGCCCAGCTAATTTTTGTATTTTTGGTAGAGACGGAGTTTCACCTCATTGACCAGGATGGTCTCTATCTCTTGACCTTGTGATCCACCCGCCTCGGCCTCCCAAAGTGCTGGGATTACAGGCATTAGTCACCGCACCCGGTCTGGATAAAATATTTGAGCTGAACCTTGAACGATAGAAAGGGTTAGCCATTTGAAAATCTGGAAGAGTGTTTGAGATTCTTTTTGAGAGTGTTCTGCCTTGAGGCAGAAGCTTGGTGTGTTTGAGGACTAGGAAGAAGGCTCCTGTGGTTGAATCTGAGCATCCAAGGGAGCAAGGAAGGGGAAATGTAGCAGGGGAAGTGAAGGAGAGGTAGGCAAGTAGGCAGGAGCTAAACTTGGCCAGAACCTAACCTCTAGTGAACGCAAGGCATCTTGCCCTGATTAAGAGAGAATCAGTGAGGAGACTCAGCCATGAGCCTACCTCTGGCAGGTAAAGTCCCTACTGGAAGGGGCCTCCTGCTGTTTTAAACAGGAACTTGCAAAAAGAAAGGAAAGGGCTCCATCAATTTGCCTGGCAACCATGTACAGGTATCTACTTGCAATAGGATCTAATTCATGCTGTCGAGGATCTCATAATCTAGTAAAGAAATTTTTGGGCCACGCATGGTGTCCTCACGCCTGTAATCCCAGCACTTTGGGAGGGATTCAAGACCAGCCTGGCCAACAAGGTGAAACCCTGTTTGTCTCTACCAAAAGAGGCCTCCTTGAACACCTGAGGTCCAGTGTTCAAGACCAGTGTGGCCAATAATGGTGAAACCCTGTCTCTGCTAAAAATACAAAAATTAGTCAAGTGTGGTGGCACACATCTATAGTCCTAGCTACTTGGGAGGCTGAGGCAGGAGAATCGCTTAAACTCTGTCTCAAAAAAAAAAAAAAAAAAAGCTTTTTGGGGCCGGGAGTGATGGCTCACACCTGTAATCCCAACACTTTCGCAGTCCAAAGCAGGTAGGTCACTTGAGGTCAGGAGTTTAAGACCAGCCTGGCCAACATGGCAAAATCCTGTCTCTACTATAAATACAAAAATTAGCCACGCATGATGGTGTACACCTGTAGTCCCAGCTACTCGGGAGGCTGAGGCATGAGAATTGCTCGAACTCAGTAGGTGGAGGTTGCAGTGAGCCGAGATCATGCCACTGTATGCCAGCCTGGGCAACAGAGCAAGACCCTGTCTTAAAAATAATAATAATAAATAAATAAGGTGCTTGTGGGCCAGGTGCGGTGGCTCTCACCTGTAATCCTAGCACGCTGGGAGGTTGAGTCAGGCGGATTGCTTAAGCTCAGGAGCTGGAGACCAGCCCGGAAAACGTGGTGAAACCCATCTCTACAAAAATTACAAAAGAAAATTCGCTGAGCATGATGGTGCACGTGCCTGTAGTCCTGGATACTGGTGGGGCTGAGGCAGGAGGATCGCTTGGACTTGGGAGGTCGAGGCTGTAGTGAGCCGATATTGCATGCTGCACTCCAGCCTGGGTGACAAAGTGAGGCCCTATCTAAAAAAAAAAAGGGGGCCGGGCACGGTGGCTCAAGCCTGTAATCCCAGCACTTTGGGAGGCTGAGGCGGGTGGATCATAAGGTCACGAGATTGAGACCATCCTGGTCAACATGGTGAAACCCCATCTCTACTTAAAATACAAAAAATTAGCTGGGCATGGTGGCGCGTGCCTGTAATCCCAGCTACTCAGGAGGCTGAGGCAGGAGAATTGCCTGAACCCAGGCGGTGGAGGTTGCGGTGAGCCAATATTGCGCCATTGCACTCCAGCCTGGGTAACAAGAGCGAAACTCCGTCTCAAAAAAAAAAAAATAAAACATGTCCAACAATGTTACTTGTATCAATTTTAATAGGTCTTATTCAGCAAAAAGGCACTTGAAATTGCGTAGCACAGATTAGAAAATGACACGAAGGGGTGAGCCATTATCAACATGTTTCGGAGGTTATAAAATAGTATGAACTGGATTATCCCATTTTGATATATCTGAGAATGTGTTCTTTGGCTGTGCTGCTCTGCACACTCTTATTTTGTCCACCTACAGTTCTGGAAGCAGCACTGCTGGGATGAAGAGTAGAGAGGCTCTTAGGACTTTGGATGAGTATTTCCGTGTTGCCCGTGGAGAGCCTGTCCTGGTGTGCTTACCAGCCATCGATGTGTTAGTGCCTGTTTCTCACATTCTCCCAGGCTCTCCTCATTGTTGTTTCACCAGCATCTATGAAAGAAGCATTTTCTTCTCTCCAATTTGGCAAATAAGATCTGGACAGTGTTAGTAGATTCTCAAGAATCTCAGAAGCACCACCCTAGATAGATGTTACTAATAGCTCACCAGTGGTTTTTTGTTCTGTTTTTTTTGTTTGTTTTGTTTTGTTTTGTTTTTTTGCCAAAAGAAAACATAACTGGGTCCCTTGGCTTATAACACAAGCCTCACCTGCATTTTTGTCTAGCAGTGCTGATGTGGGTTTGGATGGCACGGGGTGAAGTGGGAAGTGGGTAGGGAGAAGAGTCTGCTGGTCAGAAAGACCCCTGATTGAGGGAAGGGTGTGTGGGACAGTGGGAGATGATAAGACTACTGATGTGGGGGACTTGTGGCTAGGGTTCTCTGCCTTGGTGGTTAAGAAAGTTTATATCTAGTCGGACGTGGCGGCTCAAGCCTGTGATCCCAACACTTTGGGAAGCTGAGGGGGTCAGATCACCTGAGGTTAGGAGTTCAAGACCAGGCTGGTCAACATAGTGAAACAACATCTGTACTAAAAAATACAAAAATTAGCTGGACGTGGTGGTGCACACCTATAATCCCAGCTACGTGGGACACTGAGGCATGAGAATCACTTGAACACAGGGGACAGAGGTTGCAGTAAGCTGAGATCATGCTACTGCACCCCAGCCTGGGCAATAGAGCAAGACTTTGTCTCAAAAAAGAAGAAAAGTTTATACCCCTTAATTATCATTCTAAATTATAAAAATTATGCCTCAATCAAATTATTTCAAACCACTTCCCACAACCTTGTAATTTGCCCATCACTCCCCGGGCAGCTGGCCGCATTCTAGACAACCAGGTGAGGAGCGCCAATTCCTTCCCTCACCTCTTTGTAGCCTTGGGTTTGTATCTGGTCTATCAGTTCTTAAAAGTATGAACTACTACTGCTACTTGGAATAGCCAACACATTGAGCATTTGCTGTGCCTGCCACTCCTCTGGGAGTTAGCACATAGGCATATTCTGATTAACATCAGTAATCCATTCCTGAAAAACAGACATTCTGCATGAAAACACTAAGCAACACCATACATCTCATTATTTCATGTGGGAAAAATTATAGCAACCCACTGCACAGGGATGCAAAATCTCCAACAGTTTCTGAAAGCCTGATGAAACACAGGAAGATACCCTTATATCATTAACCAATCCTGTTAAGCATAAAGTGTGTAGACATCACTTAAGGACCACCAAACCATGTACTTGGTTGTTTGCAAACAGTTGCTTTGTGTGCAGTAACATAGGGCACCTCCCTTTGTTGATACTTGATCCTGACATTTTTTTTTTTTTTTTTGAGATGGAGTCTCACTCTGTCACCCAGGCTGGAGTGCCGTGACGTGATTTCAGCCCACTTCAACCTCCACTTCGTGGGTTCAAGTGATTCTCATGCCTCAGCCTCTCGAGTAGCTGAGATTACAGGTGTGCCCCACCATGAGCAGCTAATTTTTGTATTTTTAGTGGAGGTGGGGTTTCACCATTTTGGCCAGGCTGGACTCAAACTCCTGGCCTCAAGCAATCCATCTGCCTCACTCTCCCAAAGTGCTGGGATTATAGGCGTGAGCCACTGTGCCCAGCCGGATCCTGACATTCTTGATCCTATTGTATTTGGAATAGAAGTCAAGACTTTCTGAACATAATTTTGTTTAAAATGTGTTGAGGTTGGAGATGTAAACATACATATTTCTGAAATAGACATTGGCCAAAAATAACTTTGATAGATGAAACATAAGCCCTACAGTGTTCTATAATAAAAATGAAGTGATTTTCTCCTGAGAGAATGTAAATGAGGGAGGTGGTCTTGAGTTGGTCTGCATGTCATTTAGCTCTCCATCCTCAAGCAAGTACTCCTACTAACCTCCTGTTAGTAAGCATGGAGAGGTGACGTGACTTGCCAAGGCACACTAGCTGGTATGTAACAATGCTGAGCTGGCAGCCCCAGGAGTATGACTCCAGAATCCAGCTCGATAATAGGACTGCAAGGCCAGTAAATGCCTCCCCTCAAGGTGTGAATATTCTCAAATAATAAATTTGGGAATGTCTTGAAAAAGAAAATTAAAACTGTTCCCTGAGCACAGATGGCAGTAACTTTCTTTAAGTTTTAAATGAAGTACAAATGATCCTACCCTTAATGACAGAAGATCAAAGGTTCTGAGTGAAATGTGTCAAATGCAAAAATGTACGAGGTGACAATCTGCTGCCTTTGCCTGGGTAAATACAGTCTCCAGAAATGAGTTTTATCAACTCCCTCAGTCCAAAGATTGTATAGAGTTGAAGTCAGGCTGTTGTCTTTATTTTGGGTCTGCCTACTTCCTTGGCATCTGCCATGTCACAAAACCACTGGAGCCATGAGAGGGCTTCTGCAATCTTGATGATGTGTGGTCCAGATGGGAGCTGAGCTAGAATGGTGTACATCCAGGCACATGCCATATGTATCCAAACAGACGCCTTATCTTCTGTTACTGACCTGAAGGCAGGAACATCTGACCATCTCAAACAAGGACGTTTGGCTAAAACAATGTTTAACCCCAAGAACAACTTAGAGCAGGCAAGCAGTTTCTGGAACATCACAGAGAATGTGGAGGTGGTAAGATGAAGCCCTTCCTGAGTTTGAAGGACTCATGGCATCTCTTGGACCCAGGCAGACACTCAACTCCTACACAGAGTGGCCACCAGCCATAGTGGAGAGGCACACATCACACAACATGGTGGGATGAGTTATTATCTGCTACTGCTCATACTGGAAGTCTGTGCTTTTCTGGAGTCTGACCAGGGACAGTGTCAGGAGGGTCCAGCCTATGTTGATGGGCTGTCTTCATGTCAACTGCCCTGCGGACAAGTCTCGCTGGAGTTGCCTCCCAGGCCACCTCCAAGGATACAAACACCAGGCTCTCTGGGTCACTGCTTCTGAGTTCTTGCTCACTGCTGCATTCCCCATGTCCTCAGACTGCACATCCCAGAGGGCTCAGCTTCCCAGCTGGAAATTGGTGGAGGGAGGAGGGCAGAGAAATGGAAGGACTGGAGCCAAAGACCTCATGGGCTCAGAGTTGCCTTTCCAGCTTTTTGGAGACAGCCTCACTCAGACAGGCTTTGGAGTTGGTCAATGCTTGGTTCAAATCTTGACTCCACCGCTTACTAACCAGGTGAACTGGGCATGTTGCTCAACCCGTAGGGACAGCAGCACCCTGAGGCTGGCTGGAGGCCTGAATGAAATGATGTGTGCACTAGAGTGGCCTAGAACAAATTCCTTGGTTAGTGAGAATTGTCATGACTTTGCGCTACAGTTTGGATGATTGTTTCCTCCAAATCTCATGTTGAAATTTGATCCCCGGTGCTGGAGGTGGGGCCTCATGGGAAGTGCTGGGTCATGGGAGTGGATCTCTCGGGGGTGAGTGGGTTCTTAACTCTGTTAGTTTCCAAGAGAGCTGGTTGTTAAAAAGAACCCATCAGGAACCCCCCGCCCTTGCTGCTTCTTTCACTATGTCATCTCTGCACAGCAGCTCCCCTTTGCCTTCTGCCATGAGTGGAAGCAGCCTGCGGCCCTCATCAGATGCTCAGTCTTGAACCTTTTAGCCAACAGAACCATGAGCTAAATAAACCTCTTTTCTTTTCTTTTTTTTATTTTGAGACAAAGTTTTTGCTCTGTTGCCCAGGCTGGAGTACAGTGGCGTGATCTCAGCTCACTGCAATCACCGCCTCCTGGGTACAAGTGATTCTCCTGCCTCAGTCTCCTGAGTAGCTGGAATTACAGGCGCCCGCCATTTAACCTAGCTAATGTTTGTAGTTTTAGTAGAGACATGGTTTCAACATGTTTTCCAGGCTGGTCTCGAACTCTTGACCTCAGGTGATCCACCCAACTCAGCCTCAGCCTCCCAAAGTGCCAGGATTATAGCTGTGAGCCACCGGGCCCAGCCAAACCTCTTTTCTTTATCAATTACCCAGCCTTAGGCATTCCTTTGTAGCAACACACAAAAAACTAAGACACTTTGATCATTTGAATCAGGCCCACGAAGAACATTTTGTTATTCAATAGGCAGACAACCTAGACCAAAATTACAGGCTCTCGTAGTCTGTATAACCAGGTCTCTAGCGGGAGACATTAAGCTTGTTTCAGGCTCTTGCTTCCTACACACTATGGTTGGGTTACTATCCCAGTGCTGTCGACTTTGGGCTCGTATAAGGATACCTGTGGAAGAAATTCCTGGAAGTGAAGCTGCTCAGTGAAAAGCTGTATGAAGTTATTCTAAAAGACACTAGAACAAGTTTTTGAAAACTCTTTTGTGAGCAAGTGCCTGCAGACACATGAATTTCCTGTTAACCAAGGAACTGACTGGTCCAGTTTTATGACAACTTAGTGTCATGCCCAATTACACTTGAGATGGGGGTGGAAACACCCCAGCAGTCGCCTGGGGATTGCAGCTATCTTCGTGACCAGGTGTTATTAGCCAAGACTGGGCTGGAGTGTGCCCGTCTGTGAAACCAGAGCTAGAGCTCCATGGAGGGAAACCTGGCAGGGCCCTGGCCTTTAATCTGTGCTGAGAGATGGAGGATTACTCTGGAACTGGCTTGGAAGTTTCTGACAGTCTTATCAGGCACTTCAGCCTTGGCTATATCTGTCAGGGCCAAGTTCTTACCTTCACAGAACATAGAAAATATTTTTCTTTTTCTTTTCTTTTCTTTTCTTTTTTTTTTCCTTTGAGACAGAGTCTCACTCTGTCACCCAGGCTGGAGTGCAGTGGCATAATCTCAACTCACTGCAGCCTCCACTTCCCAGGTTCCAGCAATTCTCCAGCCTCCGCCTCCTGGGTAGCTGGGATTACAAGCGTGTGCCACCATGCCCAGCTAATTTTTGTTGATTTTTTAGTAGAGATGGGGTTTCACCATGTTGATCAGGCTGGTCTCAAACTCCTGACCTCAGGTGATCTGCCCACATTGGCCTCTCAAAGTGCTAGGATTATAGGTGTGAGCCACTGTGCTTGGCCTAGAAGACATTTTTCAAGTTGTAAACAGTGCTTGGGTCATCTTGCAGAAGCCCACCACAATCAGAATGGTGCCAAATCCTCCACATAACTTTTTTGTTTTTGAGACAGAGTTTCGCTCTTGTTCCGTAGGCTGTAGTGCAATGGTGCAATCTCGGCTCACCGCTACCTCCGCCTCCAGGGTTCAAGTGATTCTCCTGCCTCAGCCTCCGAGTAGATGGGATTACAGGCATGTGCCACCACACCTGGCTAATTTTGTATTTTTAGTAAAGACAAGGTTTCTCCACGTTGGTCAAGCTGGTCTTGAACTCCCAACCTCAGGTGATCCACCTGCCTTGGCCTCCCAAAGTGCTGGGATTATAGGCATGAACCACAAAACCCAGCCAACATAACTTCTTCTAGCCTCACTGGCCTCTGCCTCTGCCAGGAATACAACTCAAAGTCCAGGCAGGAACCTGGAATGCTGGTGGGAAGGTATGTCCCACTGGCATCTTCCCCTCCTTGCCCTAGTCACTAGAGATGGGAAATAACCCAAATGCTCATGGTTAGAAGCAGGCTAGGTAAATTACCCTACAGCCAAACAATGGGATGTTAGGCAACTGTTTAAAAGAATGAGGTAGGTCTTTGTAAACTAATGTGGAGTAACCCCCAAGATACATTATGGAGAGAAAAACACAAGGATCAGAACAGTCAAGTATGGCGTGCAATCTTTTGGCAAAATAAAATGAAACAGGGATGGTATATAAATACACATTTGCATATTCATAGATTACTTCTGGAAGAGTGTACAAAAACTGTAATAGTGGTTGCCTTTGGGAACAGAACCAGATTCAAGGGTAAGAGAATGACTTTTTACGTTTTGTTTTACTTTGTTTTGTACTTCACGTATTATTTATCTAAATGTAAAGGTATTTTTCAGCTCTGTTGAGGTAGAATGTATATACCATCAAACTCACTAGTATCAATTGTATAGTTCAATGGGTCTTGTCAAGTACATTGTGTAACATTTCCATCATCCTGCAAAGTTCCCCCAGATTCCTTTGCAATAAATCCGTACTCCTTAGCCCTGGCAACCACAGATTTGCCTTCTATCACTGTAGTTTTGACTTTAAAATATTTTAAAAATAAAAACAATTTAAAGCCAGGTATGAATATAGCACTCACTAGTTTTGTTGCATTAAAACAAATTTCTCAAGTATAGACCCCATCTTCAAAAAGGCCTGACGTTAGTTTCTGCAAGAATTGGGCTGTGTAGAAGGGACGGAATAGAAGTGTTAAGTTGCTAGGAATCGAGGCGCTGATGACCCAAAAATGCCTTCTCCACTTGGAACAGCTTTTCATGAAGAGCAACTTGTGATTTTTTTTTCTTTTTCCCCTATCTACTTTTAGGACCTATCACTGAGCAGGCATAGAGAATTTGATTTATTATTTGATTGATAACTGGAGATCATCTGTAAGAACAAAGCAGAATATAGCGGAATGAGGATTAGTGCTTCATTGCCACAAATTTTCTAGCTGCGTTTTGTTCCCATCCTCCGCTTTCTTCCTTAGCAATAGCTCTCAGCTGCAGAGCTAGCTCCTACTGTAAGGAGGGAATACCGTTCATGAAAAGGAAAGTACTTTGACCTACCGTCTCTCTCTCTTTCAGGAAGAACCATCTGCTTTCTTCCACCCACCCACACAATGTACCTTGGAGCCAGGCTTCTCAAAACTCCCATCTCAGCATTCTTGGTTCCTCAACTTGGTTTTTCACAACCCTGAATTCTTAAAAGGTCTTGAAAAGATCTAGCCCAGTCCAAGTTCATTTTGGTGACACATTCTGTTCGTTCTGCAGATATTGGAGGCCCCTTGTGCGTCTAGCTCTGTGTGCCCTTATCCCTTGCCCTGCAAGGGCTCACCATCTGGAAGGGATTCAAACATGGAAACCAGGGGGCTACAAATTGGTGGCCTAGGAGGCTTGGCCTAGTCCTGTCTTGCATGTTTTGAAAAAACCTAAATGACAAAGTGGTTGGTAGAACTTGCACCCTCTAATTCAACAAAGACCCTCTTCCCTATGTTGTCTTTCAGTATTAGAGTTTGCAACACTTCCCAGTGTAATCAGTACAGCAAAAGGTGTAGGTATAAGAATTACAATAAAGAGTGCAATAAAACTTCGGTAGGCAAGACAAGAGAAAGAGGAGGACAAGATATTCTGATGCCTGAGGTCTGTGGTGCATCATTAACAAAACCCTGAGTTTGACCCTGGAGCAGAGGCATAGCTCTGTTATTAACCAATAACCCCACAGTGTCTTTTTTTTCTTTGATATTTAAAATGGCATCTCCCACCATCTCCGAAATGACAACTTGCTAAGTGACCCACTATCTGGAAAGATGTAATTCAGAGTTAATCCGTCAGTATCTGATTTATAACTGGAGACCACCTACAATCGCGAAGCAGAATATAGTCTAATGAGGATTAAATTCTTGATTACTCCAAGTTTTCTAGCTTGTGTTTTGTTCCAAGCCTCCTTTTTCCTCCCTTGGCACCAGCTCTTAGCAGTAGGGCCAACTTCTACTGTAAGGAAGGGATGTAGAAAGTGCTCGGCCCCACAGTGTCTCTCCCTTCCAGGAGGAACCATCTGTTTCTTTCTTCCACCCACACACACAATGTGCTTTGGAGCCAGGCTTCTCAAAACCCATCTCAGCAGTCTTGGTGCCTCAACTTAGTTTTTCATACACCTGAATTTTTGGCATATTTATCTTAAGGTCACTGGCTGGTCCCAACACCGACACTGTCTCGTTGCCAGTAATGACCATCCTAGTTGATGTAACACCTTCCATAATGGCTGTCCCTGTTCCTGTAACTTCATCATGATGGCCCAACACCTTTTATAATGGCTGTCCTCATTGACTCAACACCTTTCACGTCAGTACCTGTTATTGCAGTCACCCTTGTGGATGTATCTTCCACCATGACCATCCTTGTTGATACAGTATCTTCCATAATGGCCTTCCTCATTGATGTAGCACTTTCCAAAGGTAACCAACTTCTGATGTTGGTCATTTTGGAGAATGGTCTGTAATGGCCATCCTCACTGACGTAACACCTCCTGGAGACTGCCCTGGGCCCTCTGGGTGAGGAAGGCATGTGTCTGGCCCCAAAGATCTCCTGAGTGTGCTGCATTTTGTTGCTGACCTGTTTATCCCAGGCTGCCTGGTTTGCTGTGGAAACATATTATTGACCTGGCTTGTGGTCATGTGCAACAGCTTCGTTCAGAAACCTATTTCCCATCTCAGGCTGTGTGGCTTGCTCTCCCATCCCCCACTTTAAGATTGTTGGACACAACAACAGCAACAATAAAAATAGCGTTAATCCCTAGTCCCTAAAACAGAAGGTTTAAACTGAGGGATGTATTCCCAGTTGGCTGCCCTGGCCCCTGGAATGGCACTACAGCCACACTCCCCAGTCAAGTCCCCTGAGTGATCAAGAGGTTGGGTCTTTGCAGTTAAGAAATTAAGTAGATCTAAGGCCTCGAAATCATGGGTTTCTCCCCTTGCTCAGTGGGTACTTAGTGGAGGCTGACATCCCAAATGGTCACTTCCTCTCACACCCTGGCTGCCATGGGTGGATGCTGCAATCTGTCCTTCCAGGGCAGCAGAAAGGAGCGGGGGTGGGGAGTGAGTCAGCTGGTGGTCATCCTTCAGACCACAGTGAAGCAGAGGATGGACTGCTGCCAGAGTATCTAAAGTAAAGGCAGTGACGGAGGTGGTGAGGACATCAGATAGAGAAAGAGCAGATGCTGTTCCTGATTGATTGCCCAGGGCTTGTGATTAATGAGGAAGAATTTGGGGGACTATAAGAGGCAACATTATAGGCAAGGGAGGGACCACACTAGGGAGAAAGTCACACTAGAGAAAGCAGTCGTGAAAGGCTGCTAATCTCTTTCCTACCTACAGAACATTTTCTGGAGCCACTGCAGCCTCTTCACTGGTGTAAACGGAAAGGTGGACAGTCAGAGTGGCGTTTGGGACAGAAAACACCAGCACTCCTCTCTGCTGGTGTTGAATGGTACACGCTGAAAATGTCTCTAACCACCGCTCTTCTCTGGCTGGGGTTCAGGGCAAACACTTGGTCCCAGGCTGCCCAGCTTGTGACCTTAGAGGAGCAGAAGGTGCATGGACCTTGGAATCAGGCAAGCCTGGGTTTGAGACTGTATCTTCCCGGTGTGTGTTTAAACAGTTTACCTAAAGAAAATGTATACAAAGTGCCCAGCACATGGCAGAGGCTGAACAAATGACAGCTGCTAAATTACTGCCATCATTCCTAGACGCCCTCTCCCACCTGCCTTCAGCCTTGGCCGGTACCTACACAGCCTACCTCTTCTGGATTCTGGATTTTAAAGCCAGCCTCCCCACTGGATTGCTCCTGGGTCTCTGGTTTTTGTCTGGGGCACAGGCTCAGCCCGCAGGTCCGGGTAAGATGACCAGCCATAGGCTCTCCTGGCCATATCATCACCTTGTCTCTGACCCGCTCATTTGCCTCCCTTCTGTCACCTTCCAGCATCTAGAGGTTAAGGCTTTACAGTAAATCCAATGTTTTAGACATCCTTGTTGATATAACATTTTCATAAAGGCTGGCTTACTTATGTAACACCTTCCATGTGGTAATTCAGCTCAAAAGGGGAGGCTCAGCATCCCAAACAATACCTTGTATTTGTCCAAACTTCTTTCCTTGAGCAGCTCAGCAGGTCCTACAAACCACCCCATCTTTCCCTACCTGGTACCCCATCTGCTTAAGAGTTCTTGGCTGGGAGCAGTGGCTCACGCCTGTAATCCCAACACTTTGGGAGGCCGAGGCAGGTGGATCACAAGATCAGGAGTTCAAGACCAGCCTGGCCAACATGACGAAACCCCATCTCTACTAAAAATACAAAAATTAGCCAGGCATGGTGGCAGGGGCCTGTAATCCCAGCTACTCAGGGGACTGAGGCAGGAGAATCACTTGAACCTGGGAGGAAGAGGCTGCAGTGAGCCGAGATCATGTCACTGCACTCTACCCTGGGTGACAAGAACAAGACTCTGTCTCAAAAAAAAAAAGAGTTCTGTATTGGTTTTCTATTGCTGCATAACAAATTGCCAGAAACTTGGTGTCCTAAAACAACACCTGTTAGCTTACAGTTTTATAGGTCAGAAGTCCAGAAACGTGCTGGGCGTGGTGGCTCATGCCTGTATTCCCAGCACTTTGGGAAGTCAAGGCAGTTGGGTCACTTGAGGTCAGGAGTTCGAGACAAACCTGGCCATCATGGTGAAATCCCATCTCTACTAAAAATACAAAAACTGGCCAGATATAGTGACACCTGCCTGTAATCCCAGCTACTCAGGAGGCTGAGGCAGGAGAATTGCTTGAACCCAGGAGGCAGAGGTTGCAGTGAGCTGAGATCACACCATCGCACTCCAGCCTGGGCAACAAGAGCAAAACTCTGTCTCAAAATTAAAAAGAAAAAAGTCCAGAAACGTACCTACAGCATGATTGGGTTCTCTGCTCAGGGTCTCAGCAGGCTGAGATCAGGATGCTGGCCAGGCTACATTCTCAGGAGGAGCTTGTGGTGCTCTTCTACTCGTGTTGGTTGTAACAGAATTCAGTTCCTGTGGCTGTAGGTCTGAAGTCCCCCTTTCCTTACTGACTTTCAACCAATGCTGCTGTCAGCTTTCAGAGACCACCTGCATTCCTTGCCATGTGGACTCCTCCATTTTCAACACTAGCTACAGAGACTCTGCCTTATGTTGAACTGCTTTCACATGTCGACTCCTTTTCTCCAGGAAAAACCCAGCCTCTTTTAAGAAAGAGTTCAGCTAATTAGGCCAGACCCACCCAGGACACTCTCCCTTTCCTAAAGTTAACAGTGTCATTCAACATGGCCTAATCAGGCGAGTGATATCCCATCCCTCCCACACTCAAGTGGAAGAGATTCTACAAGGATATGGGTCACTAGAGGGCATCTTAGAATTCTGCCCACCCCTGGGTGCTGTGGCTCAGGGGCTCTGCCTCGTCTGTAGAAATGATAATGATCATGTCCATCACTCTTTTTTTTCTTTTTTCTCTTTTTTTTTTTGAGACAGAGTTTTGCTCTTGTTGCCCAGGCTGGAGAGCAATGGCACCATCTCGGCTCACTGCAACCTCCACCTCCCGGGTTCAAGTGATTCTCCTGTCTCAGCCTCCCAAGTACCTGGGACTACAGGTGCCCACCACTATAGCTGGCTAATTTTTTTGTATTTTTAGTAGAGACAGGGTTTCACTATATTGGCCAGGTTGATCTTGAACTCCTGACCTCGTGATCTGCCCACCTCGGCTTCCCAAAGTACTGGGATTACAGGCATGAGCCACTGCACCAGGCCATGGCCATCACTCTTTGAGGGCCTGCCATGTGCCTGGCTTTGCACATATGGTCTCATTCCATTGTTTGTAAAAGCCCTGCTCAGTTGATGTTTTTAATCAAATGCTGCAGATGAGAGACTTGTGGTTCAGAGAGGCCAGGTGGTTTGTCCACAGTGGCCCAGCCAAGGAACCGAAATGATGAGGCACACAAGACGGAGTATTATTCGTGTGAGGTCAGGTGACAGGGGCTGCAGAACAGGTCTCTGTCTTAATAGAACCTCCCCTCCTGCTGCCTTTTCCTCCTCCCCCATGAGTGGATTTTCAAAGCTGCAGGCTGAACTAACCTAGAGTTGAACATTTTGGTAGTGAAGCATTTCCCTGCTGCCACCTCACCCTGTCTCTAGTGTTTTCCTTTGAGGGATGACAAATGGTAAGGTAGAAATAGCCAGATATAACCTTCTGGAAAAGCTCATTTTAAACTGAACTTTATTTTTAGTTTAAGCAGCTCATGGCTTATGTTCAGACAAGTAAAAGCGTTTTCTTTTATATGGCTCTTTTTTTTTTTTTTTTTTTTTTTGAGACGTAGTCTCGCTCTGTTGCCCAGGCTAGAGTGCAGTGGTATGATCTCGGCTCACTGCAACCTCTGCCTCCCAGGCTCAAGTGATTCCCCTGTCTCAGCCTCCTGAATAGCTGGGATTACAGGCATGCCCAAACCATGCCCCGCTAATTTTTGTATTCTTTTTAGTAGAGACAAGGTTTCACCATGTTGGCCAGGCTGGACTCGAACTCTTGACCTCAGGTGATCTGCCCACTCCAGCCTCCCAAAGTGCTGGGATTACAGGCATGAGTCTCACATGGCTCTTAATCACCAAAAAAATGCAGTTCTGTCAGAACATTTCTCGCAGGTCTGTCCCCAGCAGAGTTCCTTATTCAGTGCATGGCCCACAGAGACCAAAGTAAGATCCCTGAATGCAGTGGCCAACAGGCTGCACGACGCGCTGACCAGTTTTTCACTTATCAGGGAAATCCTTCTTATTTTTCATGACCTTTTGCAATCTTTTATGTTTTCTAGTTATTAACATCATTTTTCTTTTAACAAGTTTCTCTCCCTCCCTTCCATAGTAATCCAGGGGATTACTGTGAAGATATATGAGTTTGAGACAATGTTGTTTTAGTCAATTTTTTGTTAGTATCCAAGTCAGTAATTAGCAATTAATTATGCTAAATAAAATAAGCCAGATACAAA
This sequence comes from Callimico goeldii, assembly GCA_963573925.1. NCBI lineage: Eukaryota > Metazoa > Chordata > Mammalia > Primates > Cebidae > Callimico > Callimico goeldii. The sequence goes on from CAUYOR010104603.1 coordinate 26,460, forward strand.
AGGACAAATATTGTCTGATTCCACTTAGATTAGCAGTCAAATTCACAGGGACAAAGTAGAATGCTGGCCACCAGGGCTGAGGGGAGAGATGAGAGTTATTATTTAATGGACACAGGGTTTCTGTTTGGGATAATGAAGACGTTCCAGAGGTGGATGGTGGGAAGGGTTGCACAACAATGCTTCTGAACTACACACTTAAAAATGGTTAAAATGATAAAGTTTGTGTATGCATATTTTACTATAATAAAAAAGCAGAAAGAAATGTTTGCAGGGTTTATTTGTAGGTGCTTTTTTTCCTTTTCTATTTTATTGAGTTGGGTTTTTTTTTCTACCACAATAAAAAAATTTTTTTAAATAAGTGAAGCATAGGCCAGGCACGATGGCATGCACCTGTAATCCCCGAATTTGGGGCGGCTAAAGCTTGAGCCCAGGAGTTAAAGACCAACCTGGGCAACAAAGAAAGACCCCCGTCTCTACAAAACCAAAAATAAATATTAGCCAGGCATGGTGGCATGCGCTGGTGGTCCCGGCTACTCAGGAGACTGAGAAGGGAAGATTGCTTGAGCCCAGGAGGTCAAGGCTGCAGTGAGCTGTGATTGTGCCAATGCACTCCAGCCTGAGCAACAAAATAAGACCCTGTCACCAAAATAAAAAAAAATGAAGTATGCCTTATAATTCTATGGCTAGCTTTGTGAATGTACTGTTGGTTTCTAATGCTAGACTCTATCTCTGCTAAAAAGGAAGCCTTGACACACGAGGAGGCTCCTCCCCTTACAAGGCCTGGAACAATACCTGTAAGCAACTCCCCTGAGCATAACTCACTGCACTAGGGTTCAGATCGTAAGGAAGAACCAACAGGTTTTTCTCCTCAATTTTCAGAGTTGTGCCTGAAAATGTGTTATCACAAGAACGGTGAAGCCCTCCAAGAATCTAGTGCCTGGAGGGCAGAGACTTTGAATCACCTGTGGATGAGATCTTGTACCCAGCATCTTGCAGATACAAAGAGGGACCCAGAAGGGGATTGGTGCATGTCCAGAAGGATTGCAGGAGAGGAGCTTCTCAGCATCAGAGAAAGTTTCACACAGCTAGCAATGGTTTTTCTGAGTTTTAAGAATTCTTTTATTGTGTCTAGACACAGCCTCAAGCCTCTGATCCCAGCACTTCAGGAGGCCAAGGCAGGAGGATCACTTGAGCCCAGGAGTTCAAGACCAGTCTGAGCAACATAGTAGTACCCCATCTCTATAAAAATTAAAAAATTAGTTGGGTGTGGTGGCACGTGCTGGTGGTCCCAGCTACCCAGGAGACTGAGGTGAGAGGATTGCTTGAGCCTGGGAGGTCAAAGCTGCAGTGAACCAAGATCACACCACTGTTCTGTAGCCTGGGAGACAGAATGAGACTAAGTCTCAAAAAAAAAATTGTTTTATTGAGACTTAAGTACACAAATCTTAAGTGTATAGCTAGACGATTTTTAGGTGTGTCTGCATGTCTGTGTGTGTGTGTATGAGTGTGTGTGTGTGTGTGTGTGTGTGATAACCAAGATCTGGAACATTCTAGTACTGCAGAATTTTCTCTCTTGCCCCTTTCTAATCACCTGCCCGTTTTCCCCACCCCAGGTTCACTATTCTGACTTATACAAGCACAGATTGGTTTTGCCTTCTTGAACTTGGTATAAATAGAATTTACATCAAGTCTCTTGTGTGTGGATTCTTGTTCAACTACCCAACCCGCTGCTGACTTTGTGTCAGAAAAACTTGAATAACTATTTACTCTCTGATGGCAAAGTGGGACCATTGGAATGAGGCACTCTGGGGGAATACTAAAGACACTGGAAATTCAGTAACTTCTAGACATTTAGCAGGTGAGGGAGGGGCACTGCGGGCCTTTGCGTGTGTGTCCCTGAGTATACATACAGGTGGGGTTTTTTTTCTTTTTTTCTTTTTTTTTTTTTTGGTGGGGGGGTGGGGGAGGAAGGCAGG
>CAUYOR010104604.1:0-13815 GCA_963573925.1 Callimico goeldii
CAACATGGTGAAACCCCGTCTCTACTAAAAATACAAAAAATTAGCTGGGCATGGTGGCGCGTGCCTGTAATCCCAGCTACTCAGGAGACTGAGGCAGGAGAATTGCCTGAACCCAGGAGGTGGAGGTTGCAGTGAGCCGAGGTCACGCATTGCACTTCAGCCTGGGTAACAAGAGCCAAACTCCGTCTCCCAAAAAAAAAAAAAAAAAAACAAAGTCATTGGTTTTACCCACCACCACATCTTGAAACAGTAAATTCTTCAAGTTTTTTGAGATGGGGTCTCGCTGTGTTGCCTAGACTGGTCTTGAACTCTTGTTCTCAAGCAGTCCTCCCACCTTGGCTTCCCAAAATGCTAGGTTTACAGGCATGAGCCACCATACCTGGCCTGCTAGATGTTTTAATATGGTAGCTGAAAAATTATCTTGTTCGGTTTATCTTTTTTGTTTTTTTGAGACAGAGTCTCACTCCATCACCCAGGCTGAAGTGCAGTGGCACAGTCTTGGCTCACTGCAACCTCCACCTCCTGGGTTCAAGCAATTCTCCTGCCTCAGCCTCCCAAGTAGCTGGGATTACAAGTGCATGCTACCACACCCAGCTATTTTTTTTTTTTAATTATATTTAGTAAAGATGGAGTTTTGCCACATTGGCCAGGCTGATCTCAAACTCCTGACCTCAGGTGATCCACCCGCCTCGGCCTCCCAAAGTGTTGGGATTACAGGCATGCTGATTACCTTTTTAATGTAGTATCTGATTTCTTTGTCATCTGAGTATCATTTACAGGATGATTTTTTTTTCTGCTCTTGTGTCAGAACATATAATTTAATCATATGGGTTTTATTCTGAAGCAAACCGAGTTTTTAGCCTAAGGAAATGGCTCAAAGGTGGCACAATGTGGAACTGGGATCAGAACCCAGGGTTTGTTCTTCTCAGTCTAATGTCCTTTTAGTTATACTGTGTGACTTTCTGTAAAACAGAAATTCATTTGAAACTTTAAGATTTAATGTGTATTTTCATAAGGACATAGAAGCAATCATAAGTCATTTTTGTAAAATTTTAAAAGTGAACATTTCTTTCATATAATTATTGATAATAAACTTTCCCCAAAAAAATTATTTTAGAAACAAAATATTCACAATATCCAACTTCCTATAGAGTATTTTGAGTATAATTACTTACATTATTTTTTAAAGTATTTTTTGTTTTGTTTTTTTGGCTAAAGCACTATGTACTAAACAGCAAGAGAACAAGTAGTTCTCTTTGGGAAGAGACTATTAAAGCATTTGGATTCTAAGTGAAACATGCTTTATGCAGTTAAGAAAGGGAGGGAGTGATACTCAGGTTAACAGAGATTTCTGATATTTATTGAGCTCTACCTGTATAGCAGATAGTAGACTAAGTACTTAATATGCTTCATCATCAAGAATTCTCATTACCCTATTTAACATTCTTTTTACAAGTGAGAACAGATTTGTCTGGCAGAGTATGAGACAAAACAGCAGGAGAGTTACTTGCCACATCTAATCTCCATGTTTAAATAATACCTTCACTTCTTTTACTTTCAAAGCCCATTCTCCTGAGAAGAGCCAAAACCAGGTCAGGGTCACACTCCCAGCAGGGGGCACTTGTTTATTCTCCAAAATCTGTGAACTTTAACATTTATTCCACTTTCTGTATATATAGTGGACAATAAAACAGTTACCCATTTTTGTGCTTTGGGATCTCAATATCTTTCACAAGATGACACAAAGATGATTATCCAGTTATACTATTTCTAGAATGATGTTTATTATAAAGTTTTAAAGGTATGTTCTTTGAGTTTTATTCTACTATTCAAAGGTAGTTAAGTTAGCCTAGTGGTTAAGAGCAAGTTCTACAGCTAGAATGCCTAAGTTTATATTCCTTCTTTGCCTCTTATAACCCTAGACCAGTTACTTAAGTTTTCTGTGCCTTGGTTTTTTTCATTTATAAAAACAGAATAATAATAGGGCTTACGGGGTTGTTATAAACATTAAAGGAAGTAATATATGTTGATTGCTATAACAGAACCTGCAAAATAAGAGCCATATTTATATAATATATAACAATAACGCTAGAATATGTTCTGTTAATAGATAATATATATTTAGCTTTTGTTGCTTTACATTTTAGTCATTTTATGCAGGTACCAGATTCATTAATTGAGTCCACTGTAGAGATTTCTTGATATGTATTAGTAAGAAGCAGATAGCCAGATCATCAATACTTTTCAATTCTATATATTTCAAAGAAATGCGCTTGATATTGGTTACTTTCTCTGTTGTATTTTTAGGTATCTGATGTGTAGCCATGCAGAAGACCTACGTGCAAAAGCAGAATGGGAAGGCAAAGGGACAGCGTCCCGATCTAAACTCTTGGACAAACTTCAGAGTAAGAGTCTAAATTTTTTATGTTTCTGTGTTTTCCCTTAGATTATAAGTGGATACAATGGATCAATTAGGAAGGCATATCTAGACATACTTTTATTGAGTGGTTAGAAGAGGGAGAATCCATTTTTGCAGACTCTGTCGTGGAGTCTAGGAAAGTAACCTCAGGAGTCAGTGAAAGGGCACTGGTTCCAGAGCACCCCTTTTTTCATTTGTATTATGTAGTGATGCTCTCCCTTAAGATTTTGTTGGGGGAAAACTGCCATATTTAGAGAAAAAAATACGTAAACCACAGTTTTAAGTCACAAGTGCTTTAAAGATTTGTTGATTTCAATAGTAAGGCCCAAGTTTCTTTAGTTAAATTGTTTTCTTCCCCAACTGTGTTATGTTACTTCTAGATTGTAATACGGGTTTCATTTTTGCCATATTTTTATGTAAAAGATGTTGTTCTCTCTGAAAATTATGATTCTATAGTTTTGATGTTGAGATGACAATGAAGATCCTACGAATGACAAAGCCATGCAGCTGGGGAGATAAAAAGGCATTCAGGGATTGCAATAGGTTGGTGTTGATATCAAAACACCAGTTACTCCCTGAATTCACACGGTATCTTTGACATTTGGAGCAGTTTGCACTTGATCCTAGCCAAAAGGCCAAGAAGTGATTTTTAGAGCAGTTTAATGGGAACTAGAACTTGACCTGCTGCAGCATTTGCCAAAATTCTGCTCTTTGTTAAGTGGAGACTTTACTTATACCTGGTCTCCTTCTGGTATGCAATCATTACCTGATATTCTTTTCATTGCTGTCTTCTTTTTCTTCATTTTATCGTTGTTATTCCCCACTTACCTTTCCTGCCTCTAGAAAATCCAAGTATATCCAATTCTAGGAGCAACATAGTTATTGCTCCTGACAGATAGTGATAAAGCTCACATACCACATCACTCAGAACTTCTCTACTTAAGGAATAGATACTATTGGGGTAGGAACAAGTACAGCAGAAGATGAGCAAATTTCTTAAATAAAAGTTTACAGCTTATTATTTCTCTTTTTTGAAATATCTTCTATTAAAGCCTATTTACCACCATCAGTGATGCTTCCCCCACGGCGTTTACAGACTCTCCTGCGGCAGGCGGTGGAACTACAAAGGGATCGGTGCCTATATCACAATACCAAACTTGATAATAATCTAGATTCTGTGTCTCTGCTTATAGATCATGTTTGTAGTAGGTAAGAGGAAAATTTTCATATTCTTGAAATAGGCTAACATTTACAAACTCTGTGATGATTTTATTTTGGGGTTTTTTTTTAGAGTTTTATCCTATAGCTGTATAACAATTCTTGTCTGATTTAGCATTTGTTCATAAGTAAAACTAGAACAACTAAACTTGGAAATTATGAGAAATTTCTCTGTTTACATAGTAACCGTACCTTGAGAACTGAAGCTGGGAAACCAGTTTTTCCTTATCCATAGGCTTGATTAGTCATTTTCTGTGTCTGACAATTTAACTATGTCCCAAATTATTTACTGCCAAGAAAGATCATGGTATTACTTTTTTCTTAATGAAAGTTCTGCATTTTAGTAGAAGATGGACTCTAAAAATGGTTAGAACAACAAATACTGGATTTTTTTTAACTGTGTCTACCCATGTACATAATTTAACTTGTAGGAATTCAGGCTTCTCTTTGGACATTAGGAGTGCTTTGAGTAAAAATATACCTGCTATTTTAATAGTCTCTAAAATTAAAGCTTAGCTTTATTTTGTTCTTGGTTTTTTGTTTCTTTTTTAGACACAGTCTTTCTCTGTTGCCCAGGATAGGACTGGCACAATCATAGGCCACTATAGCCTTGAGTTCTTAGGCTCTAGCAGACCACTCACCTCAGCCTTCTGAGTAGCTAGGACTATCTAGGCATGCACTACCATGCTTGGCTAATTCTTAAATTTTTATGTAGAGATAGGGTTTCTCACCCCAGCTGGTCTCAAATTTCTGGCCTCAGGCAATTGATACTTCTGCCTTGGCCTCCCAAAGCATTGGGATTATAGGCATGTGCGTCCGTGGTGGGCCTGTAGCATAACTATAATTTTAAGATATCGAAAAACAAATTGTGAAATATTTCAGACTTCAAAAAGGAAATGATTTGAGTCTGGTGAAGCACACACAAAGAAGAATAGCTGTAATGCATGTGCTCAGTTGCTTTTACCAGTGATCATCAAAGAAGTAATGAAAGTAACATAAATAAGGACAAACGTATATTAAGTGTGAGGGCTTTGGAATAACGAGGAACTTCTGAATAACCATAAAAATTGTCTATATATGTATATCTCTACTGTGATTTAAAATAATTCTTTACATGTGTATAAACTACTTTTATATGTATTGAGTTTTTACCTCACTCTCCCTACTTGAAGTAAAAAATAATTGTTTGAGATACTGGACTTAAGTTACTTAAAATGGTCATGTCATCTTAAAGTATTAGATTATTACTTGGTGCATATCTTAAGTGTTCTACATGAAGGTGATAAGAAATTTTCTCCCCTGCCCTTTTTGAACTCTTTAATACTATTCTATGACTTGTTTCTGAGGATTTTAAAACCTTTTTGTATACATCGAATAGAGGTGGGAAGAGCTAATAGATTAAAGGCTCTATACTTTCATGGTTCATAGCTCCATGAATGGATTTGAGAATAGTGTTAAAATTAAGACACTTTTGAACCCAAATTTTTTTTTGCTTCATAAATTTAAATATTTTGAAAGATGATGGCTAGACATGATGGTTCAAGAGGCTTCTAGGTTAAGAGCTTGTCTTCCTGTTTGGAAACTGACATCTTTGGGAACGTGACCAAAGTGTTTTAACATCTACATCAGTACCTATGAAACTAAATGATGAAAAATATTTAATCTAACATTTTTCAACCCTCAGATCAGGGACCAGGTGTCATAAGCAGTCCAGAGTTTTACATAGGAATGAAATAATACTTGTTCTTCTGAAATAACTATTAATCAATTATTATTAGAAGATCTTCTCTGTAGTCTTAAAACAAAACTCACTCTCTGCTCCTAGTTACCTCTCTTTCTCTCTCCCCCTCCACTTTAGAACTAACTTCTTAAAATCATTACCTACTAAACATTCACAATGTTTGTGGCCTTACTTTTCCTTCACTCTTCAGATTTCTTTAGTATTGAGGCTTGTGTAGCTAACACAACACCAGAATTGTTGATGTTGCTGAGAACACCTCTGTTACATTCCGTGGATGTTTTCTAGCCTATATCTTCACCAAATTTATCTCCTGAGCCTTAGACCTTAATACCACAATTTGGGTTGCTCAAGTACATTAAACACAGCATGTCCAAAATACAAATTGCTTTTCCTCTCACCTATTTTTACAAAATCTGCTTTTTCTTAAATACCCTACCTCAAGTGAAAAGCAACCATCTACCCAGTTTTCCCAACCCAGAAAACTAGGAGTCAGCCTTAGCTTTTCACTCCAGAGATGTTAAAGACGCTGAGAGAATACTGTCAGACATTATATTACATACACAGTCTTGAGAGTGAGTTCTGCCCTTGATTGCTAAGCTGGAAAAATAGAACCAGAATTTATTTATTTTTTAATTTAAAAAAATGTATTCAACACAAGTTTTTGCTCTGTAGCCCAAGTTGGAGTGCATTGGTGCAATTACAGTTCACGGTAGCCTTGAACTCCCATCTCAGCCTCCTGAGTAGCTGGGATTATAGGCACGCGCCACTATGCCCAGCTAATTTTTTGTATTTTTAGTAGAGACGGGGTTTCACCATGTTGACCAGGTTGGTCTCGATCTCTTGACCTCGTGATCCACCCGCCTCGGCCTCCCAAAGTGATGGGATTACAGGCTTGAGTCACCGCGCCCGGCCAAAAAAAAATTCTTTTTGGGTGTGTTTTTGTTGTTGTTGTTTTGTGCCTTATTTTTTAGTGATGGGGTTGCTTACTGTGTTACCCAGGCCAATCTCAAACTCCTGGCCTCAGGTGATCCTCTCACCTTGTCCTTCCAAAGTGCTAGGATTACAGGCATGAGCCACCACACTGGATCTGAAGCTGAATTTAATTTATATTATTTATCTAAAAGTCTTCAAAAGAAAAGTTGCTAATTTTTGTTACCTGCTTTACTATTTTAGAGACTAGATTTCAGTATTGAAACTAGAAAACTATTTTCATAAATTAAATCTTAGCTTTGAAATTAAATACCAGCTTTATTTCTGGAGAATAAAGAATTATGAATAAATGAATTATGACTTTTTAAAAACCCTGATGTACACTGAAAAGATTTATTAGATTGTATACAATTTCTAGGCAGGACTGTATACAATTTCTAGGTAGGGCACGGTGGCTCACGCCTGTGATCCCAGCACTTTGGAAGGCCAGGGAAGGGAGATCACTTGAGCCCAGGAGTTTGAGACCAGCCTGGGCAACAAGGTGAGACCCTGTCTCTAGTAAAAATGTAAAAATTAGCCAGGTGTAGTGGTGGGCAGCTGCTCAGGTGACTGAGGTAGGAGAATTGAATTGCTTGAACCTAGGAGGTGGTGGTTGCAGTGAGCTGAGATTGTGCCACTACACACTCCAGCCTGGGCAACAAGAGAAAAACTCTATAAAAAAAAAAAAAAAAAAAAAAACGTCCAGATATAGTGGCTCACGTCTGTAATCCCGGCCCTTTGGGAGGCCGAGGTGGGTGGATCACCTGAGGTCAGCAGTTTGAGACCAGCCTGGCCAACATGATGAAACTCCATCCCTATCAAAAATACAAAAAAGCTAGCCAGGCATGGTGGCCCATACCTGTAATTCCAGCTACTGGGGAGGCTGAGGCGGGAGAATCAGTTGAACCCAGCAGGTGAAGGTTGCAGTAAGCCAAGATCATGCCACTGCACTCCATCCTGGGCAACAGATTGAGACTCTGTCTCAAAAAAAAAAAACCAAACAAAGATAAACATAGAGGAGGAAAAAAACTATTTCTGATACTGAAATTGTTTGTTTCATTGGAATTTATTCAACAGCATTTTGAAAAATATGATTTAAAAATGGAATTTGAAAAGAAAACTGGCCTTGGAGTCAACCGTAGGTCCAAATCCTCGTACAATTACTTACCAATTTTATGACATCTAGTAAGTTTTTTGTCCTCTTTAAGCCCCATGGAAATGGGGATTAATAGTACTTATATGAGCAATATTATATGTAAAGTGTGTAAAGCAGCATTTGGCACCTACTAAATGCTTAATAAATCATCTAGCATTGATTATTTTATCTAAAAATCACACATATAGAGTAATAATATTAAAGCAATTTAATTTAAAAATCTGAAAGCTTAAAATGGCCTCCAAATAGCCATCTGCTAAAGTAGATGGCCATGTGTACCAAATAAAGAACCTTAATTTACTTTTAAATATATATTATGTTTCAGCTGATGAATTGACCAAATAAAATTTTTATTGATGGGAAAGAAGGAAGAATATGTTTCAGGATAGACTTAAAAGTGTATCCATTAACGTTTAAATAACATTGGGGGGTTTTTTTCGGCGGGGGATGGGGAGGCGGGGGTGGGGGGTGTTGCTGTTGTTGTTTGAGACCAAGTCTCGCTCTGTCAACCAGGCTGGAGTGGAGTGGTGCGATCTCGGCTCACTGCAACCTTCACCTTCCAGGTTCAAGCGGTTCTGCCTCAGCCTTCCCAGTAGCTGGGACTACAGGCATGCGCCACCACGCCCAGCTAATTTTTGTATTGTTAGTAGAGATGAGGTTTCACCATGTTGGCCTGCCTAGTCTTGAACTCCTGACCTCAGGTGATCTGCCTGCCTCAGCCTCCCAAAGTGCTGGGATTACAGGCGTGAGCCACCATGCCCAGCCTACTTAAATAACATTTTTTATAATACAGAGGATTTATAATATTATATAATTTATAGTACAGAGAATGTCTAAACGGTAGCCACTAACTGCATGTGGGCATTTAAATTCAAGTTCCTCCAGCTTACTGGCCACATTTCAAGTGTTCAATAGCCATTTGTAGTGAGGGCTACCATATTAGTTCAGTACCCATTGTAGTGAGGGCCACCAAGAGTATATAGCATTTCCATTGTCACAGAAAGTTCTGTTGGATAGTGCTGATGTAGAGGTTGGAAAAGAATGATTTTTTAAAATGAGTACTTAATGAAAATAGTCATTTAAATTGGTAAACTGGATCATAAATCACAAAATTATTTGCCTTTGATATATAATATTGGTTGCCATTTAAGAGGTATTAGCCAAGTGTCAGATTCAGTCTAAATGGTTTATAGTTATTTTCTCTTCCTCTTATTTCATCTGTGTATAAGAAATTCTATAAGGCAGATACCTTAATCTTTAATGGTTGGAAAAATTGAGGTTAATTTAATCTCTCAGAATCATAGCTAAGTGGCTGAGCCAAGATTTGAATCTAAGTCTGTGAGACTCTGCTACTCCCATTCTTAAGGCTTTGCTCTTAACTATTGCACTCCTTGCCATATATTGCATTTCTCCTGTGCTTCCCCAAAAATATTATTAATCACAGTTGAGTATTACATTCCAAAAATTTTAAATGCATTTCTAATGCTTAGAAGAATTCTAAGAACCTCGTTAGGTAGATATTATCTCCTTTTGTAGATGTGGGAACTCAAGCTGAGAGTAGCTAAATAACTTTCCAAAGACATTAAAGCTTATAAGTGAGAAGGGACCTAAACTCATTATCTGGAGCTATAATGCCTATTCTAATTTTGGTTTTGGTTTGTTTGTTTTTTGAAATGGTCTCACTCCATCACTCAGGCTAGAGTGCAGTGGTGCAATCACACCTCACTGCAGCCTCTTAACTCCCAGGCTCAAGCAGTACTCCCACCTCAGCCTCCCCAGTAGCAGGTCAAAAAATTTTAACCGGGTGTGTTGTCACAGGCCTGTGGTCCTAGCTACTCAGGAGTCTGAGGTGGGAGGATCTCTTGAGCAGGTGGTCAAGGCTACGGTGAGCTGTGATTGTGCTACTGCACTCCAGCCTGGGCAACAGAGAGAGACCCTGTCTCAGAAAAAGTAAAAATAATAAAAAATTTTCAGATGCATTTATTTCTTATTTTTAAATAGTGATGTGATCTTCAAAGAAGTTTATCAGTTATTTAATCTTTTGTATTATTATTACTCTAATCTGTTTTGGAAGAATAATAATTTGTAGACCTGTTTGTTTTAGGAGGCAGTTCCCATGTTATACGCAGCAGATACTTACGGAGCATTGTAATGAAGTGTGGTTCTGTAAATTCTCTAATGATGGCACTAAACTAGCAACAGGATCAAAAGATACAACAGTTATCATATGGCAAGTTGATCCGGTATGTACCCCAATATGAGTGTTTATATTGCAAAAGGAGGTAATTTTGAATCTAATTCATTGATTTCATACTTTTAAGTATACATATATCAGTAGTAGTATTTTCCAACAGCATTTTTTTGTCATCTTTATTTCTTACATCTTCATGTGTTGTATAGATAATATATATGTTAATATTATCAGCATTATTTATGTACCAGTGATAATTCTAAATCTGTGTATGCATTATCTGATTTAATATTCTGAAAAACTCTGAAGTGCTAACATCTCCTGTATTCATATGAGGAAACTGAGGTAGAAATTAAATACTTTGACTCTCACAGCTAGTAAATGGTAAAGTTTGACTCAAATCCAGGAATATCTGAACTCCAAATCCACTGCTATTAATGTCTCTACCAGTTTATCTTTAATACTTGGTTGAACAATTAGGCCAGGCACGATGGCTCATACCTGTAATCCCAGCACTTTGAGAGACTGAAGCAGGAGGATCACTTGAGCTCAGGGGTTCAAGACCAGCCTGGGCAATATAGGGCGAGTCTGTCAAAACAAAAAAATTAGGCATGGTTGTATACACCTGTAGTCCCAGCTACTTGAGAGAATGGAGTGGGAGGATCACTTGAGCCCAGGAGGTGGAGACTACAGTAAGCTATGATCTTAACACTGCACACTGGAGCCTGGGCAACAGAATGAGACACTGTCTCAAAAAAAAAAAAGAAAAGATTAATACAACGTCCATTCTGTCCCAGGCACAAGTTAGAAAAAGACTCATTACTCTTGCTTTCTGAAGCCCATTATTATCTTGTATAATTGGTGGACCTTGTTGTGCATGCCCTCCTCACCTTGTTTTCCCATTGATATATAAAGTATTTTATTTTGGATTTAAAATTCTGAGTTCCCTCTAAAATCAGATAAATGTGTGTTTATAACCAAATGACCTATGAAATTGTTGTGGGTAATAAGTATTTTCATTTATTTCAACTAGTTGAACATTTATCAAGTGATCAAAGAAGCACATGACTCCAGATAGGTTAAGGAGCTATATTTGGTTTAGGAGTCATTCACATAAAATAAACTTATTTTCAAGTTTAGAATTAAAATATGATATTAGCCCAAGATAAAAGTTTTGGACTCCCATGTTGAGAAAAATAGAAAAAGGAAACCATAGATGGAAGTAATTTTTTTTTTTCTTAGACAGTGTCTCACTCTGTTTCCCAGGCTGGAGTGCAGTGGTACGTTCTCGGCTCACTGCAACCTCCACCTCCTAAGTTCAAGAGATTCTCATGGCTCAGCCTCCCAGGTAGCTGGGACTATAGGTGTGCACTACCACGCCTGGCTAATTTTTGTATTTTTAAAGTAGAGATGGAGTTTCACCGTGTTAGCCAGGCTAGTCTCATACTCCTGACCTTGGCTGGTTACCCACCTTGGCCTCCCAAAGTGCTGGGATTACAGGTGTGAGTCACCACTCACAGGCTAGCAGTTCTTTTTAGAAGAGAATTGAGGTTGAGAGCACACAGCAATTCTTGCATACCTATATGCTACGAGCAATGAAGAAAGGTAAATAAGATACATTCTTTATCATAAAGCAGTGGTTCTTTACCTTTTTTTGGTACCACTTGTCTCTTTGGCAGTTTGGCAAACTTTATGGTCTCTTTCTCAGAATGTGTTTAAATGCATAAACCAAAGCACATAGCAAGGCCAAATATATGTTATGTATTCATTACTGAGGAAAGCCAATTATATTGATATATAGTTGTTAACATAATGCAAAAAACATTTTTGAATGCTTTATTGATGTATTACATAATAAAGTCTAGCAGCAGACATAAGTATCAGAACTTTGAAGTAATGAGCGTAAATAAGGTATCTGCAGCAACTACAATATGATATAAAAAGATTTAAGATTTCTGTTGTTAATGGAGTTACCTAGTACCACCTAATTGACTATACTACCTAGTATACTACCTATCACTACCTAATATATTGCCTAATGTAATTACCGATATACCCAATACTGCTAATACTACCTTGTTAATTGCCTGCATATAAGAATGAAGGAAATACCAGATTTCAGGCTGTGTTTAATGAAAATAGAGATGTGTCTATTTCCCATTTATATTCATAGATCCCTGATTCTATTCCATTCTTGTAGATCTCAAGTTCAAAATCCCTGTGAAAAGAATGTACAGTTTAAATGAAAACAAAACTCATTGAAATAAGGATGATACATAATAGATAATACACAAAGTATTATGAAACCACAGGGGGGCTTTACTGTGCATCACACAGTAGGCAACAGGAAAGGGGCATTCTAGGAAGAGAGGAAAAACTCTTGCCCCACCTCCGTCTCCAAAAAAAAAATAATAAGTAAGAAAATGAGATGAGTAACAGCAGAGTGGGAAATTATACTAGAAAAAGAGTTTGGGATCAAATCATAGCCTTTGCATATTAGTTCTGTTTTCATTCAGCAGTCATTTATTTGCATGATATCTAAAAAAGAAGGCAGTAATACCAAAACTGTGCTTTATTAGGTTTTTCCTAGTAGCAGTGTGTAAGAGTCCCCTTTCATTTAGCCAGCATTTATTAAACACCTGCTGTGTGTGTGCCAGGTCTTCTGCCTAAGACAGACTAAGCACATGATAATACACTGTATTTGTTCTACAGTGGGTGCTACAGGAGCTCATAAAAGAAAACCTCCTGGAACTGGAAAGCTAGGGAAAGTAAGAAAAGTAAACGTTAGATGAAGAAGAGGTAAAGAACTATTTAGGCAAAACTAGTTAGGATAGGCCCTTGGGCAAAAGAAAACATAGCATGGCACTTGGGTGGTTTGGGGGAAGAGTTTTGGGTAGAGTAGGAGTTGAGGTTAAGTAGCATCCAGATCAAGGAGGAGCTTTTGTATTCTTTGCTGAAAAGTTTAGACTCTTTTGCCAGTGTTTCCCAGCATGTTTTTGTCAGAATAATGGATATACAGAATGAAATAAGTGTTACATGTAAAGGGCCTCTGTTGCCAGATTAGCTTGGGAAATGCAGAGTTAATGCATACATTCCAAAATGAAACAGAGGCTTTTAGAGACCATACTTTTTAAATAACTGTATTACAGTGAGTCCTCTGGGCTGTTTAATTCTTTTGGTATGATGGTATTTTTGTTATGTCAAATACCATCTGAAGAAATTATAAGAAAATACATGCTCTTTTGGCTGGGTGCGGTGGGTCACACCTGTAAGCCCAACACTTTGGGAGACCGAAGTGGGTGAGTCCACCTGAGGTCAGGAGTTCAAGACCAGCGTGGTCAACAGGGGTGAAACCCCATCTCTACTAAAAATACAAAAAAAATTAGTCTGGCGTAGTGGTGCACACCTGTAGTCCCAGCTACATGGGAGGCTGAGGCAGGAGAATTGCTTGAACCCAGGAGGCAGAGGTTGCAGTGAGCTCATATCATGCCACTGCACTCCAGCCTGGGCAACAGAGCAAGACTTCATATCAAACAAAATGCATATATATGCCCTTTTGAACGTGTGTGTGTCTGTATTTTTTTAATGGAGAGGGAAAAAAGAATACATTTAAGAGAGCCTGGAAATTTGAGTCGATGTGATTCCAGTGCCTACTTTGTTTTAACAGTTTTTCTTTGCCTTAAAAAAAAAATGCATTTTACCCATTCCCCCCAAAATCCAAGCAAAGTCATGTAGGCTTCACAAACATGTTATTTCCACTTCGAATATATTAGTATAAAGGTACTTTATACTTGTGAAGATACAATATTAATGTGTTTCTTTTCAACTTTATCTTTTTTTTTTTTTTGAGATGGAGTTTCGCTCTTGTTACCCAGGCTGGAGTGCAATGGTGCGATCTCGGCTCACCGCAACCTCCGCTTCCTGGGTTCAGGCAATTCTCCTGCCTCAGCCTCCTGAGTAGCTGGGATTACAGGCACGCACCACCGTGCCCAGCTAATTTTTTGTATTTTTAGTAGAGACGGGGTTTCACCATGTTGACCAAGATGGTCTCAATCTCTTGACCTGGTGATCCACCCGCCTCGGCCTCCCAAAGTGCTGGGATTACAGGCTTGAGCCACCGC
>CAUYOR010104606.1:0-24126 GCA_963573925.1 Callimico goeldii
CCGCCTCCTGGGTTCAGGCAATTCTCCTGTCTCAGCCTCCTGAGTAGCTGGGATTACAGGCATGTGCCACCACACCCAGCTAATTTTTTGTATTTTTAATAGAGACGGGGTTTCACCATGTTGACCAGGATGGTCTCGATCTCTTGACCTCGTGATCCACCCGCCTTGGCCTCCCAAACTGCTGGGATTACAGGCGTGAGCCACCGCGCCTGGTGCTACATCTTTAATATAGAGATATACTGTGGTCTTGAGCTTGGGGCTTGAGATCAAATTAGTTAATGCTACAAGACAGTTAGAACAGTGCCCAGCTCCCGAGAGGTCTATTACAATGACAACTTTCATCATTAGACTCTTCTGCTTTTATTGAACCAAAATCTCCATCTTTTAAAACTTCCATTGATTATCTTAGAGTTGCCCTTTGATACAGCATATGATCTTCAAGTTCATTCGCGTACTTTTAAGAGTCGATTGTGTCTGAAGATCTGTGCTATTTGTTGAAAACAGTTTTATTTCAAGTTCTCTTCCATATTGATAAGCCTCCAAACGGATGCCAGGTTTTCATTCCAAGTTTAAGGTATTCCCCAAGCTGTTTATATTTACTTCTATTCTGAAGAGGAAAAAAAGTCTATTTCAGCACAATCCTCCACACACAGTAGCCGGTGACCTAGGGCCCTTTGTTGGACTCTGAGGCAGTTCTGAGGCCCAGGTCATAAGAAGGTTCGTCACAGGCACCCACTCTACTTAGGCAGCATATCACAAAGGCAAGACACTCTCATTTTCCAGAAACAATGCCAGGCTTTTGCAATGCCTGCTAGCTATACAGTGCACACACTCGTCTCTCACCCCTACGGCCAGCTTGCCTGTTAGAAATAGAGTGAGAAATAAGAAAGTATGAAAAAATAGAAAAAATCAAAATCAGATGACAAAGTCCACATACTTCATGAAAAAATTGCTACATGAACTTGGTCTGGTCCTCCATGGATTTTTTTGTCATTTAATTTTAATAATATTTGAAATTTTTCAATGTGTAAAATCAAAACGTACAAATTCATATTTTTATAACGATAAAATATTTTAAATCTTTCTGTGGTTTAAGAAGTCAGAAAAATATGAAATACATTTTTGAAAAATTTACCACCTAATATAGTATGGTGATTTGTTTGCTAATTTTGTTTTTAGATTTCTGAGCTTAAAGTGGTAAATTCCTGTGCCTTTTGAGAAATTTGGGCTTTAAAAAGTATTAATCCTAGGGAACATCAGATAGCTCTGTGTGTGTGTGTGTGTGTGTGTGTGTGTGTGGGTGTGCGCGTGTGTGTGTGTATTTATTACTATAAGTGATCTGGGCTTGGGGGAAATCATTTATAAAATATACAGTGTTATAACATTTTAATAGCTTATAAAGTGAATTATGTGTAACATGGAGCTTGATATTATAAAATATTAACATCTCTCTAGATTAAGATAACCCCTGTATTTGAACGCTTTATTTGGAATCCTTTCCTAAGCAGTAAGGGTCTAATGTTCTGATTGGATCTATTTTTAATTACGTTTATCTGCTAGCAATCAGAAAGCTGATCGAGAACCTAGATTGTGAAGTGGCAACAACCAAATCAAACCTAAAATCTTTAAGTTTTTTCTGTTTTTTTTCTTAACTGATTTTTATTAAGTCTGGGCAAACTGGAATGTTTAAGGTATACAAGCCCATCATGCCTTTTTTTCTTCTTCAAGTACATTGGGAACTTAATAAAATCATAAAATAATCTCATACACATAAATAAGTATAGCAATAATGAGAACTTTACAATTTTCACTGTAATTCTTTTACATGTTAATGTCATACTGAAACATTGTTTCCATATTTCAGGTTAAGAAATTGCACCAGAATTCACTGAAGAATAAATAACTTCCTTTCAGTCATAAGTATCCACTAAATGCACCTTTACTGTTTTAGCTATCCTCTGGCCTCTCTTCTTCCCTCCCCTTCACACACAAAGGTGTTTTTTAGTTTTCAGTGTAGAAGGCTCCCACTTCTTTTGCTAAATGTGATCTCAAGCATTTTATTTTCAACGCTATTGTGGAAAATGGAATTGTTTTCATTTAAATTTTGGATTGTTTCATTGCCAGGGCATAAAGGCAGGTTGATTTTTGCATATTGACTGAGTATACCAAACCCTTGCTAAACTTACCAGCTCTTCATTGTAACATATTCTTCGTGGCTGCTTTAGGATTTTATATGTGAAAGATGACTTCAATTGCAAATAGAGTTAGTTTTACTTCTTTCCTTCTAATTGGGATGACTTTTATTTCTTTTTACAAAGTAGTCTGCCTGCCCACACCTTGCTTTAGAAGCATTAATGCATACAGCACATACTTATGTCATCGTATCTTTAACACTCAATGACACTGCTTATTTAAACATCTTATTTATCTTAGCAATCCAAGTTGCCTGACATATCACAGACATTCAGTAAATACCGGTTATGTGATTGAATGAATCTTTAGTGTTTCACTGTTGCAGGATGGGAAACATAAAACGTGTTTTGTATTTTACATTATACATCAAATACATATCAATAACAAATTGGCAATTTTGAAATTTTTAAGCTGTCCAGTATTGTGCAATCTAATTATGAATTTTGTTACTCCTTTAGGCTTAATAGAAAATATTAAAACTAGTTATTTCCCAAAAATTTTAATAAATTACCAATAAAATGAAGGTATTAGAATTTGAACTCATTTTAAATCTGGGGAGAGAGCACACAGATATGCAAAGCCAGGATGTCATGCACAGCATCGGGACACCCCTCTTAAGTCAGTGAAGGTGGCAGAGCATGGCTGTGTCTCTTCACAGTGCAGAAGTAGGAACTGAGCATGGGCAAGTAGCTCCCCATTAGCTCTCGGTCCTCATGGGGCACCAGAGATGCTTCCTGCACAGGTGGGTTGTCCTGGTCAGAGCTAGGAAAACCAGAAGTGCTCCTTCAAAGGATTATATAATTAGCTTTAAACTTACCAAAATGTCACCTCAGGGACTCAAGCTTTACCTTTAGCAAGTCCTCTCTTTATAGCCTCATTTGTTATAAAAGAATAACAGCTGAAGATTGGAAGAACTTGTTATGACATGGTCACGTCTCAATTAATCACCACGACATCATTTGACTAACACATCCTAGAAACACATTCTAAACATGTTAACATTTGACTTTTCAATCAGAAAGCAGAAGCCTACAAAAGCAGAAAAAAGATTCATCAAAGATGGAAAAATAGGCTTGATCACAACACGCAAGAACGTATTATCGTATTATGTATCTATATGGTGTAATTGAATTAAAGTCATAGAAGTGTTTTGACTCTGGCAAATGTGGCTGTCATCTGAATGTAAAAAAAAAAAAAAACCACTAAGAAATGAATGTTGCAATTTAGAGCAAGAATTTGGAAACAACCCTTGGATTCTTTAATTCGAGGATCTAAAATGCATCCAATAAAAAGCCAGCCTGCAGAAAGATCCCTTTTCACACTCCCGATTTCTAAGTGGTTAAAGCTTACTTAGAAACTACCTGAAACTCCCAGTTTTGATCTTTGTAAACAGCCATCATAATCTTTTATTCCAGAGATCTTAGGTAGTTTCAGATAATTGACTACTTTTAAACACTCTGCCTTAAACAATGTTGGCTTCTGTACTGTCTTACATCCCACCCCCTCTGAAGTATGAACCCATCGAGCACAGTTACCGGGTTTTCTTTCTTCATTTTTAATCGGCAAATACTAATTGTAGATGTTTATGGGATACAACGTGATGTTTTGATACATGTATACACTGTGGAACGATCAAATAAGGCTAATTAACATATTTGTCACCTCACGTACTTATTTCTTTGTGGTGAGAACATTTAAAATCCAAATGCTCTTTTAGCATTTGGAAATTATACACGATTACCTACGATCACCCTGTTGTGCAAGAGATGGTTCCTGCTAACTGAAACGTTGAACTTTTTAACCAATACTTCCCTTTCCCTGCCCACCACCTCCACCCCAGCTTCTGGTAGCCACCATTCTACTCACTACTTTTATGAGTTTGACTTTTTAAAGCTCCCATAATCACTGAGACATATGACAGCTACTTCAAAGTACATATTCTGTTTTATTACAACAGGCCCACACTTTAATTTCAAGCTTCTTGTTCTTCTGACATATAATAACACATCATGCACTTAAAAAATTAATTTTAATAGTTTTAGGGCTACAAGTGACCTTTTGTTACCTGGATGAATGCTATAGTAATGGAGTATGGGATTTTGGTGCACTCACCACACACATAATGTACATTTGCTATCCAATAGGCAGTTTTTCACTCCTCTCCCCCTTTCAGCGCCCCCACTTCCAGTCCCCAGTGCCCATTATACCACTCTATATGCTTTTGCATACCCACTTAGCTTCCACTTACAAGTGAGAACATGTATACATTTCAAAATTTGTTGAGAAAATAACATGTCAAGAAGGGAATTCCCTCAGTTTTCTGACATAACTTGCATAAATATATCTATGTATTCTCAGAATCTTCCTTATTTCATCTGTAATTGTACATCTTGAATTCCAAACCTTACATAATACTGATTTCTTCCACATACGTCACATACATGCATCATTTTCCACACTAGAAAGTCCAAAATAGGCCAGGCGCGGTGGCTCACGCCTGCAATCCCAGCACTTTGGGAGACCGAGGTGGGTTAATCACCTGAGGTCAAGAGTTCAAAACCAGCCTGACCAACATGGTGAAACTTCGTCTCTACTAAAAATACAAAAATTAGCTGGGTGTGGTGGCAAGCACCTTTAATACCAGTTTCTCAGGAGGTTGAGGCAGGAGAATTGCTTGAGCAGGGGAGGTGGAGTTTGCAGTGAGCTAAGATCGCCCATTGCACTCCAGCCTGGGCGACTGAGGGAGACTCTGTCTTAAAAAAAAGAAAAAATAAATAAAGTTCAAAATAAATGGAAGAAACTTTTCACCAGGACTCCTCTTCCAACTGCTATCCGATTTTTCATGTTTCCCTCAAAGAATTCTAAAGAAGAACGAATTCGCTGATTCTACTTTGTATCTTATACACCTCAATTCAGTACAACTCAACTTCATCTCTTAAGATTCTACAAACACGATTAATACAGAGATCTCCTGGCAATTCTAACAGCTAAATTCAAGATTTTTTTAAGTCATTTTTGTTGTTGTTGCCACCTTGAATTTTGCCTTTTGGAAGCTTTCCTTTTTTGAGACATTCTCTTCTTCCTTAGTTCTTTAATAGACAACATAGAGTTGGGTCTTATTTATCCTCTCTGACATTCTCTCTTTTAGTTGGTGCATTTAGACCATTCCCATTTAACGTGATATTAGCATTTGTATTAATATTTACTAACATCTTTGTAACTGTTTCCTATTCATTGCATTGTACGTTGTTTCTCTTCCCCACCTCTAACCCCCCCACCTCCATTTTTATTTTGCCTTCTCTAATTTTAGTTAAATGTTTTCAATGATTCCATTTAATCTCATCTCTTAGAATATCATCTATAAACTGGGCACAGTGGCTCACACCTGTAATCCCATCACTTTGGGAGGCAGAGGTGGGAGATCACAAGGTCAAGAGATCAAGACCATCCTGGCCAACGTGATGAAACCCCATCTCTACTAAAAAATACAAAAGTTAGCTGGGTGCAGTGGGGTGTGCCTATAGCCCCAGCTACTCGGAAGGCTGAGGCAGGAGAATCACTTGAACCCGGGAGGCGGAGGTTGCAGTGAGCTGAGATTGTGTCACTGCACTCCAGCCTGGCAACAGAATGAGATCGTCTCAAAAAAAAAAAAATCATCTATATATTTTTTTATCTTTGGCTTTCATGATGCCTTTGATTTTGGTGCTATGTTTCTATTTGCATATTCGCATTAACTTATTTCAAGACAAGAAATACAGAGCGGAAATTAGAGCAGAGTCTTACATTGGTGGGTACTTGTCTCTTATATATTCCTTTCTGCAAAAAAAAAAAAAAAAGGCACAATGCCATATTGTCCATTGACTACATGTGAAAAACAATTCTTCAGCATTTCATTTTACTTGGGAAATGTTGAAAAAGGAACCTCTTGATTTTATTGGTCTAGTGTGCATACAAAAAATTAATAGAAGTAAAAGCTAACTCCAGAGTATATCATAAATTCAGTTATCTAAGCACACAACACCTATCAGTTATTCCCATACTAGAAATACTTGAACATGTAAAACTGCTTTCACTAAGAAACGTGGCTCATTCCTCATCTCAAAATGAAGCCACTATTAGATTATCTACTCTGTTTTAAGGTGCCTATTGCTATTGACTTGAATTTCTTTTGTTTGACTAAACATTATTTTAGAATAGTTTGATTTATCAAAAAGTTTTTAATATAGTATAGGAAGTACCATAGAGCCCACACACAGCTTACCCTATTACTGTCATATATATTATGATTAATTTGTCACAAATTAATGAATATTAATACATTACTACTAACTATAACTCATGTTTTATTCAGATTTTCTAATTTCTCTCGTAATATTATTTTCTTTTTTTCTTTCTTTCTTTTTTTTTTTTTGAGAGGAAGTCTCATTCTATTGCCCAGTCTGCAGTGCAGTAGTGCGATCTCGGCTCACTGCAACCTCTACCTCCCGGGTTCAAGTGATTCTCCTGCCTCAGCCTCAGTAGCTGGGACTAGAGGCATGCACCACCATGCCAACTAAATTTTTCTATCTTTAGTAGACACGGGTTTTCACCGTGTCAGCCAGGATGGTCTCAATCTCCTGGCCTTGTAATTGCCCACCTTGGCCTCCCAAAGTGCTGGGGATTATAGGCATGAGCCACTGCACCCAGACCCCCAATTTTATTTTCTAATCCAGAATTCCATACAAGATATTGCCTTAAACTCTATCAACATGTTTCCTTAGGGTATTCCTGCCTGTGTGTGTAAACTTATCTGTGAATATTAGTTATGTGTATATCTGTGTTTATATTAAAGTAGAGATGAGTTCACACTGATATTTTCTCCCTTCCTTGCACTCCAGAAGTGAGAGACCTGGCTCCCACCAGCCCCAACCATTACATAATCATTCAGACCCACTATACATGTGTAGTGGTTTCAGGGCTGTTAACCCCACAGAGAACAAGTTTATCAGCTACAGTACAATACAATGTCTAGGTACCATTCCTTGTGCCTTTAATCTTACAGGCTCCATTTATTTGCAAAGTCACTTAGGTCAGCACACTCTCCCCCATTTCTTTTATTGAGGTTAATATATTTGTAAGACAGTTAGATCACTTTGTCACATTCTTCATTTCCTTCTAGGATCCCATTACCTCTTAATTTTTCATTTTATATACATTAAGATTTGCTCTTGTGCTATAAATTCTATGGGAATTGAAAAATGCACAGTGATATTCATTCACCATTATAGTATCATACAGGATAATGTCACCATGACAAATATATATATATATATATATATCTGTGCTTCACCTATTCAAGCACCCTCTTCCATAAACCCTGGGAGTCTGTGATCTCTTCATCTTTTCCAGAATTTCAAATAAATGAAATAATACAGTACCTAGTCTTTTCAGAGTGAGTTGTTTCACTTATAATACATAACTCATGTTTTTGCATGGCTTAATAGCTTATTTCTTTTAACTGTGAAATTATATTCTATTATGAAACAGCACAATTTGGTTATTTATTCATCTCTTGAATAACATCTCAGTTGCTTCCAGTTTTATTACGAATAAAGCTTCTATAAACATTCATGTGCCAGTTTTTTGTGGACATACAGTTTTAAAACAACTTGGGTAGATACCTAGAAGTGCTGTGGCTTGATTGCATAAGACTGTATTTAGCTTTGTAAGAAACTATCAAAACGTCTTCCAAAGTTAGTGCATTACTTTGAATTCCTGTTAATAATAAATGAGAGCTCCTGTTGCTCTGTGTTTTTCTCAACAATGTCAGATTTCGAGGACTTTAAACATCGTCATAAGTCCAAGTGGAATCTTATTATTAATTTGCATTTTCAGAACGACGAGATTCCATCTCTCCTCCTCCTTAGTTATCATCTGTATTCTTGGGTGAGAGGCCTTTATAGAACTTTTGCCCATTTTTAATTGGATTATGTTTGCATTGTTGAGTTTTTAAAGAGTTCTTTTAATATTTTTTGTACAAACCTTTAATAAGATTTGTCTTTTTGCTTGCAGTGGGCTTAATATGCTCCTTTTTCCTTGAGTTTTCTAAGTTGGAAGCTAAGGCTTTCTGTTTTAGATCCTCTTTAAAGAGAAATGTTCACATTTTCTCTGAGCACTGCTTTTGTTGCTTCCCATGTACTCTAACGTTTTACTTTAGTTTTTATTAGGTTCATAATAGTGTTTCTAATATATCTCTAGATTTTCTTAGACTTATGTGTTATTTGGAAGTCTTTTGTTTAATTTCCAAACATTTGGCAGCTTTTCCAATTGTCTTAATGTTATTGTTTTTAATTTTCATATTTTGTGGTCTTAGAACGTACTTTGTATGATTTCTTCTCTTTTAAATCTGTTAAATGACTCATTAAAACAGAAATAACAATATAACATGTAAGCTCTAGGGTAAACGCTAAAGGTTTAAAAGCAAAATATACCTAAAAAGCCAACAGATGGGAAAATATAGTAATAATAAAAAACAAAGTACATAGTTTATCAACCCAATAATAGTCAAGTAAAGAGAAAAAAGAAAAAGGAGAAAATCGTACAAATGGAAAACTATTAAGACTTTAAATTTAAGCCAAATATGTTAGTAATTGTATTGAGTCTTATTGGACTAAATAGTTAACTAAAACACAATGTCAGGATAGATAAAAATGAAATTAAAATAGGACACATACCCCTAAAAAAAAAAGCTCTGTATTCTGCTTACCAGAGACATACCATAAATAAAGGCCATGGTAAGTTTGAAATAAAAGAATAGGATGTACCATAAAACATTAATTAATTGAAACTACGCTCATATCACACAAAATGTACTTTGATTAAAAAATATTACTAGGGCTGGGCATGGTGGCTCAAGCCTGTAATCCCAGCACTTTGGGAGGCCGAGGTGGGTGGATCACGAGGTCAAGAGATCGAGACCATCCTGGTCAACCTGGTGAAACCCCGTCTCTACTAAAAATACAAAAAATTAGCTGAGCATGGTGGCGCGTACCTGTAATCCCAGCTACTCGGGAGGCTGAGGCAGGAGAATTGCCTGAACCCAGGAGGCGGAGGTTGCGGTGAGTCGAGATCACGCCACTGCACTCCAGCCTGGGTAACAAAAGCAAAACTCCGACTCAAAAAAAAAAAAATATTACTAAAGACAGAGGAATATTACATAATGACAAAAGTCAGTGTGACAAGAAGACCCATATTTTCCTCATTTTGAATGCATATAATAACACCTCAAAACTCTATTAAGTAACATCTAACAGTACAAAAGAAGAAACAGGTAAGCCTGTAGCACACTTATGGATTTTAATAAACCTCAGATGATACAATGGTCAAAACAATCATGAGTATGGAGGATTTTAACATGATTGACAAACTTATAGAATGTGTTTATTTTGTAAAAATTTGTTGATCTGTGTACTTAAGATTTGTAATTTTCCACCTATAATTAGATGTCAATTACTCAGCTGCACTGTAGACAATCAGTGATCACCTGGCTGCAGTTGGATGCAATGGCAAATGAGGACAAGTTCAGAGGCTGCA
Source organism: Callimico goeldii (assembly GCA_963573925.1). NCBI lineage: Eukaryota > Metazoa > Chordata > Mammalia > Primates > Cebidae > Callimico > Callimico goeldii. Next base: position 9,766 of record CAUYOR010104606.1, read on the forward strand.
GCCTTCAATTTGACTAGGGACGATGGTAATAGCTCACATTAAGGGATGATAGGACAGTGAATGGAGTAAGAGAAATATCAAGTGCTTAGTGAAGATTAACGACATGCTTGTGATGAGAAGGTGAAAGAAAGGTCAGTGTATATTTTTAATAGATGAGTTTTTTAAATGAAGTTGAAAATAATTTTTGTTGGCATCCGTGAATAGGATATCAGTTTGGGTGTAGAATGTGAGAGGTTAAAAGGGACGCATCTATGACTTTTGCTTCTCGTTTTGCACTGGGTGGATATGTGCAAACCACAGGGGAAGATACCCTTATTTGCATATCTGTGTCCACTTGCCTGACAGAAAACTCCTTGAGTAGAGGACTATTACGGATTATTAGCATCTGTCTTCCTGGGTTAAAGTTCGGCTGTTGAAGCACTGTGATGGTAAATGTGTGGTAGTTGAATGATTCTTGATTTGCTACCTATGTTAGTCCATTTTGCTTGCTATAAAGAAATACCTGAGACTAGGTTATTTATAAAGAAAAGAGGTTTATTTGGCTCATGGTTTTGTGGGCTGTACAAGTAGGGCACAGCATCTGCTCAGCTTCTGGTGAGACCTCAGGAAGCTTCCAATTATAGCAGAAGGCTAAGGGGGAACAGGTGTGTCACATGGCTAGAGAGGAAGCTGAAGAGAGGAAGCAATGCTGGGCTATTTTACACAACCACCGCACGTGAACTGAGAGTGAGAACTCACTCATTGCTCATTTTAGAATGAACATCCCAGCCGGGTCCATTTCTGAAAGTAAACGTTGGTTGACTCACACGTTTTAGCTATTTAAAACAGAGAAGCTCTCCTTACGTAACTCTGTTAATAAAGTGTTGTATTGTGGGAGGGGGAACATTTCAGGGAGGAAAATACTTGTCTGGATCACATTATCAGGAAGCCTGTAGATCCTGGCACTTGCAAATAAAAAATTAAAATAACCATCTTTTTTTTTTTTCTTTTTCAGATGGAGTTTTACTCCTGTTGCCCAGGCTGGAGTGCAATGGTGTGATCTCACCTCACCACAAACTCTGCCTCCCAGGTTTAAGTGACCCTCCTGCCTCAGTCTCCTGAGTAGCTGGGATAACAAGCACTTGCCACAACGCCTGGCTAATTTTGTATTTTAAGTAGAGATGAGGTTTCTCCATGTTGGTCAGGCTGATCTCAAATTTCTGACCTCAGGTGACCTGCCCACCTCGGCCTCCCAAAGTGCTGGGATTATATTTTTCACCCTTATAGTTATTTAAATAACCATTATTTCATATCATTACATTCCACATTTGAAGGTTGCTCATTTTTCCTTGCTTATGTATGCATCCGCTTCACTTAACTTTAGGCATTAAAGTTATCTAATCACTGCAGGGTGCAGTGGCTCACACCTGTAATCCTAACACTTTGGGAGGCCGAGGCAGGTGGATCACTTGAGGTCAGGAGTCCAAAAACAGCCTGGCGAACATGGTGAAACCCCATCTTTACTAAAAGGTAATCATAATAATGATAACTAGCTGTGCGTGGTGGTGTGCACCTATAGTCCCAGCTACTCTGGAGGCTGAGCCACTGCACTCCAGCCTGTGTGACAGAGCAAGACTCCGTCTCAAACACACACACACACACACACACACACACACACAGAGCTATCTAACCAAAGTCCTATTTTTTTATTTTTATAAATTTAAGGGGTAGAAATACAGTGTTAACTGTTGTATTTTAATATCACTTCAAAGACAATCAGATTAAAGTATTAATAAACTCACTGTTTTAAATAGTAATATACAATGTGGAAAAAGGCCCTTATATCCACCTAAAATTTATAAATACTACATTAATATTGCATCAAGGTATATCCTATACTAAGAAAATAAACTTATTATATAGACATTGAAACTTGATAAAGTGAATTTACAATATAATTATTTTATTATGTGAAACTTTTTCTCTTACATAAATTTACTAGTAGAAGAACACTTAAAACACTGCTGGAAACAAAGTAAAGAATTGTTACAATAATCTTTTGTTTTACTGAGAAATCAGCCAAAAACTGAATTAAGTGCCTAGTTCAAAATTGCATATGAAAGTATAAAAATATCATAACAAGAGTATGTATGATATATCTTAATTTTAAGAACCTTGTTTATAACTGTAAAACATAAGTAAATGTAATAAAAGTTAATGTCAATTAAATGTCATTAACAAAAGGAACAAAAGAAGATTCAGAATAATCCCATTTTGGATAGTTGACATGAGAAGGTATGAGATCCGATGGTAACTTATGAAATATGTAGATTAATATGATCAATACTCTAAAATACTCATTTGTGTTCTGCTTCTTTATTTTTTCTCACCAAGCTTCACCAGATAGCCGTAAAATAAACTTTTAGATAGGTACATTTTTCAAGAAGCAAAGTCCCATTTTCAACAGACTTGATTTAAGTTGGTAGTCAATGTGTTATTTAATCATTTCCTTTAAATTAGATATACAGAAAAAACCAAAGCACACTTACATGAAATAAGAAAACTGGATTTTGTACCTGAAAAATATATAAAAACTTCAATATCAGCTGATTGCTGTCTCTTCATGAAGAATTATAATTGTTATAAATTATGTTTTGAGGATCAACATTTTATTTTGCTTAAAATTGAATATTTACATTAACTTATAAATTATGTTTTCTAATGATTACTGCTTGACAGATTATCACATATAATTAATATATGAGCCATGATTATGTTTTTGCATCTATCAATTTATTCAACAAATGATTCAACACATCTTGAGTAATCTTCAGTGTGCCAGTCACTTAAGAGTTCAGATTAATAAGTCTGACAAAATGAAAACAAATTTTTACTAGAAATGCACACAAGATATTAAGAACATCAAATACTCTTAAATATAATAACAGTATTTTTCCACAGTACTTAAATAGTTGTTCATAAACTATTCTCTGTGTGTCTCAACATTTAGCTTTTATCAGATTTTACATTCCCATTAAATTTAAATTTAGGGATGTTTCATTCATGATAAACCACTTCACGTGCAATTAGAAGCTAGAGGGACAAAATTCGGCAGGTGTCAAGTGTAACACTGTGGTCATTAAAGAGGCCCTACCAGAGATGCTCATGCCAGGCTTACCTCAAACCAATATTATACTTCTGCATTTGAGACTAATTGATTCATGGACAAATTGCTTGATGTGATTGGTAATAAAATAAGAATCATCAGAGCCAATAAAATGAGTAACAATAATAATAAACTTATGGTGTAAAACATAAACAAAAGTAGCATAACAAAAGCGGATCTTTCTTGAAGTATATTGTAAAATACTGTATTGTAAAAAACATTATTATTAAAATTTAGAGCAAATAATTGGCATTTTCTATGGGCCTAAGAATTTTTAAAACATGTTTACTGCTTTATATAATAATGAAATTAATATATCTCATTGTAAGGGAAATTAAAAAACTATAAAAATGTAAAATACAGGAAAGATACATGGAAGACATGAAAAAAATTGAGATCCCAGCATCCAGAGTTCACCAGGGTGACCTACATAACTGTATTTTTCTCTCAAACTGAAATCTTACAACAGACTAGGTTTTTAATACACAGAATTTTAGACGTGTTTTAGATTTACAGAAAAACATTATAGATAGTACAGAGTTCCCCTGCATTCCACACTCAGTTTTCTCTGTTATGAAGATCTCACATTACTATGACACATTTGTTGTAGTTAATAAACAAATGATGGTACATTATTGTTAATTAATTAACTAAAGTCTGTATGTTATACAGATGTCCTTAGTTTTTAAAGGATGTCCTTTTTCTGTGCCAAGATCCCATCCAGGTTACCACACTATAATTTGTTGTTCTCTCTTCCCAGGCTCCTCTTGGCTGTGTCAATTTCTCTAATTTTCTTTTTGATTACCTCCACAGTTTTGAAGAGTCTTGGTGAGATATTTTATAAGATGTTCTACTGTTAAAACTTATCTAATGTTTTTGTTTTAGGAAGACTGGTATTGTGGGGTATTGCAAGGAAGGCTCGAAGATAAGGGCCCGTTCCACCTTTTCCTCTCAAGAGTACATACTAGCAACATGAGTGGTGGTGTTGACCTAGATCACTTAACTGAGATTATGTTTGTCAGGTTTCTCCACAGGAAAGGTACTTTTTATTCCCCTTTCCGTATAGTAGACTTATAAGAAGTCTACTTATAAGAAGTGCCTATGCACACAGCCCACACCTGTGGAGGATGGAGAGTTAAAGTTTTCCATTGTAAGGGCAAAATTCGGAATGTCTATGTAAATTTCTTGGAATATTTCTATATTGGGAGATCTGTCCTATCTATCTGTCTATCTATCTATCTATCTATCATCTATCATCTATCACCTATCTATCATCTATCTATCTATCATCTATCTGTCTATCTATCTATCTATCATCTATCTATCTATCTATCATCTATCATCTATCTATCTATCATCTATCTATCTGTACCTGTATGTGCTCATGGATATTTATTTTTTATTTTGGGCTATAATTTAATACTATTTTATTGATTTTTCTGCTCAAATATTTCTTGGTTTGGCCATTATGAACTCCTTTCATGGAGCCAGTGTGCTCCTTTGACATATCCCCAAAAAGCACATGTGTGTGTGGATGTGCATGTGTGTGTGTTGAGCATGTTCTTCCTTTCTGAGACAAGATGTTCCAGGTCTATCTGGTCTACTTCCTTCCCCAGTCCTAGAATCAGCTGGTACTGTTACTGGAAAAAAGATATTAGTATTGGCTGTGCTTCTTATTGGTAGGATGCCAGATTTATGTCTGCATTCAGCTTTATATATATATATATAAAATAAGAATCCTCTTGTTAATTTTTAAATTGGCTTCCAGAATTGTTTTAAAATGCAGTAGTCCATTGTACACTCTGTTGAGAAAAGATTATTTTATTTTATTTTTAATATATATTTTATTGTATTTTAGGTTTTGGGGTACATGTGAAGAGCATGCAAGATTGTTGCACAGGTACATACATGGCAATGTGATTTGCTGCCTTCCTCCCCATCACATATATCTGACATTTCTCCCCTTGTTATCCCTCCACAACTCCCCCCCACGCTGTCCCTCACCTGGTTCCACACCACAGACCCAAGTGTATGATGCTCCGCTCCCTGTGTCCATGTGTTCTCCCTGTTCAACACCCACCTATGAGTGAGAACATGCGGTGTTTGACTTTCTGTTCTTGTGTCAATTTGCTGAGAATGATGGTTTCCTGGTTCATCCATGTCCCTACAAAGGACAGGAACTCATTGTTTTTTATGGCTGCATAGTATTCCCTGGTGTATATGTGCCACATCATGGGCAATACTAACAATATAAATATGTTTGCAATTTTCCCTGTTCCTAATAACAGCACTCCTCTTTTTCTGCCAAATGCAGCCAGCTTTTATTTTAATGAAACAAATACATTTTGTTTAATACTTACTTCTCACAGTTTATATTTGTTAGTAAACAAGTAAAATATGTATAAAATAGTAATAGTCGAGAAGGGATTACTAAATTGGATAGAAAATGTACCTGCAGGATTTGACATCAATAACGTAATAGAGCTAGAACAAATTTTCATTTTTAATTTTTGTGGGTACGTGGTAGGTGTACCTAAGATGTTTTGATAGAGGCATGCAATGTGAAATAATCTCAAAATGGACAATGGGGTATTCATCTCATCTAGTATTTATCATTTGTGCTACAAACAATCCAATTTTTCTCTATTAACTACAGATACTCTGTTGTGCTATGAAGTAGTAGGTCTTATTAATTCTAGTTATTTTTCCTGCCCATTAGCTATCCCCACCTTTCCTCCCTACCTCCTCCACCCCCACCGCCCTTCCCAGCCTCTGGAAACCATCCTTCTACTCTCTATGTCCATGAGTTTAATTGTTTTGATTTTAAGATCCCACAAATACGTGAGAACATGTGATGTTTCTCTTTTTATACCTTATTTAACTTAACATAACTATCTCCAGTTCCATCCATATTGCTGCAAATGACAGGATCTCATTCTTCATGGCTCAATAGTATTCCATAGTGTATAAGCACATTTATTTTTATCCATTCATCTGTTGACGGACACTTTGGTTGCTTCTGAATCTTGACTATTATGAACAGTGCTGAAACAGACATGAGAGTGCAGATGTCTCTTCAAGATACTGATTTCCTTTCTTTTCAGTAGATCCACAGCAATGGGATTACTGGATCATATAATAGCTCTGTTTTTAGTTTTTTGTTCTCCATAATGGGATGCAAGCATGGTTCAACATATGCAAATCAATTAATATGCTACATCATATGATGTATCCAAACTGTTCTCCGTAATGATTGCACTAATTTACATTCCCACCAACAGCATACAAGGGTACCCTTTTCTCCACATCCTTGCCAGCATTTGTTATTACCTGTCATTTGGATATAAGCCACTTTAACTGGAGTGAGATGATATCTCACTGATGGTTTTTTTTAGGTTTTGTTGTTGTTGTTGGAGACAGGGTCTTGCTGTGCCATCCAGGCTAGAGTGCAAGGGTGTGATAACAGCTGATTGCAGCCTCGACCTCCTGGACTCGATTGATCCCCCATCTCAGCCTCCTGAGTAGCTGGGAATATAGGAGTGTACCCAACTGATTTTTTATGCTTTTTGTAGAGATGGGGTTTCATGATGTTGTTCAGCCTGGTCTCAGACACCTGACTTCAAGTGATCCATCAGCCTCAGCCTCCAAAAGTGCTAGGATTACAGGCATGAATCACCACCCTTGTCCTAACTGAAGTTTTGATTTGCATTCCTCTGATGATCATTGATGTTGAGCACATTTGTACATGTCTGCCTGCCATTTTTGTGTCTTGTGAGAAATGTCTACAAAGATTTCTGCCCATTTTTAAATGGGATTAATAGATTTTTTTTGCTATTGAGTTGTTTGAGCTCCTTATATGTTCTGGTAATTAATCACTTGTCAGACGGCTAGTTTGCAAATATTTGCGTGCATTCTGTGGCTTATCTTTTCACTTTATTGTTTCCTTTGCTGTACATAAGCTTTTTAACTTGACATGATCCTATTCGTCCATTTTTGCTTTGGTTGCCTGTGCTCGTAAGGTATTACTCAAAACTTTTTGCCCAGACCAGCATCCCAAAGAGTTTCACCAATGTTTTCTTGTAGTAGTCTCATAGTTTCAGGTCTTAGATTTAAGTCTTTAATCCACTTCAATTTGATTTTGTACATGACAAGAGAAAGAGCTCTAGTTTCATTCCTCTGCATATGGATATCCAATTTTCCCAGCACAGTTTATTGAAGAGACTCTCTTTCCTCGGCATATGCTCTTGGCATTTTTGTCAAAAATGAGTTTACTGTAGTGTGTGTATTTGCTAGGGGGTTCTCTATTCTGTTCCATTCATCTATGTATCTGTTTTTTAGGCTAGTACCATACTGTTTTGCTTACTATGTCTCAGTAGTATATTTTGAAGTCAGGTAATGTGATTCCTCCAGTTTTGTTCTTTTTGTTTAGGGTATTTTTTTTTTGAGATGGAGTTTCACTCTTGTTACCCAGGCTGGAGTGCAATGGCACGATCCCGGCTCACCGCAACCTCCGCCTCCTGGGTTCAGGCAATTCTCCTGCCTCAGCCTCCCAAGTAGCTGGGATTACAGGTACGCGCCACCATGCCCAGCTAATTTTTTGTATTTTCAGTAGAGATGGGGTTTCACCATGTTGACCAGGATGGTCTTGATCTCTTGACCCTGTGATCCACCTGCCTCGGCATCCCAAAGTGCTAGGATTACAGGCTTGAGCCACTGCATTTTTTAAATATTCTGGGTCTTTTGTGGTTCCACATAAATTTGAGGATTGCTTTTTCTATTTCTATGAAGAATCTCATTGGTATTTTCATAGGAATTACATTTAATCTGTAGGTTGCTTCGGGTAGCATAGATATTTTAACAGTATTGATTCTTTCAATCCATGAAGATAAAATATGCCTCCCATTTTTGTGTGCCCTCTTCAATTTCTTTCATCAATGTCTTATAATTTTCATTATAGAGAACTTTCACTTCTTTGGTTAATTCTTAGGTATTTAACTTTATAGATGACTCTTGTAAATAGGATTACTTTTTTGAATTCTTTATCACATTGCTCACTGTTGGCTTATAGAAATGCTAGAATTTTTGTATGTTATTTTTGCATCTTGCCACTTTACTTAATTTATCAGTTCTAATAGTTTTTTATGGAGTCTAGATCAAATGTAAGATCATAACATCAGCAAACAAGGATAATTTGACTTATTCCTTTCCAATTTGGATGCTCTTTATATCTTTCTCTATCTGCTTGCTCTAGCTGGGACTTCCAGTACTATGTTGAATAACAGTGGCAACAGTGGATATCCTTGTCATGTTCCAGATCTTAGGGGAAAGGCTTTCAATTTCTCCCTATTATGTATGATACTAGCTGTGGGTCTGTCATATATAGCTTTTATTATGTTTAGATATGTTCTCTATATATCCAGTTTTTTAGGGTTTTTACCCTTAAGGGATATTGATTTGTATTACATGCTTTTTCAACATCAATTGAAATGATCATATGGTTGATGTCTTTCATTGTGTTCATACGATGTATCATATTGATTGATTTACATAAGCTGAACCATCCCTGGATCCCAGGGATAAATCTTACTTGTTCATGAAGAATGATCATTTTAACATATTGTTGAATTTGGGTTACTAGCATTTTTGGGGGAGAACTTTTGCATCAATATTCGTTAGAGAAATTGGCCTGTAGTTTTATTTCTCAATGTCTTTGTCTGGTTTTGGTATCAGGATAATACTTGCCTCATAAAATGAGTTCAGAAGTGTTCCCTCCTCCTCTGTTTCTCAGAATAGAGTATGATTGTTATTAGTTCTTTACATCTTTGGTAGAATTCAGCACTAAAGCTATTTTGTCCTGGGTTTCTCTTTACTGGGAGACTTTTTATTACAGCTTTGATCTTGTTACGTGTAATTGGTCTGTTCAGGTTTTAGATTTCTTCGTGGTTCAATCTTGGTAGGTTGTATGTATCTATAAATTTGTTCATTTATTCTAGTTGCTCATAGTAGCTCACAATGATCCTGTGAATTTCTTCACTATCACTTGTGTTATATTTCATCTCTGATTTTATTTATTTGCATCTTCTCTCTTTTTTTTAGTCTGGCTAAAGATTTGTCAATTTGCTTAACTTTTCAAAAAGCCAACTTTTTGTTTTATTGATCTTCTTCATTTTAATTTCATTTATTTCTCCTCTGATCTTTATTGTTTCTTTTCTTCTACTAATTTGGTGTTTGATTTCCTCTTGCTTTTCTAGTTCTTTAAAATGCATCAGTAGGGTGTTTACTTGAAGTTTTTCTTCTTTTTTGATGTAGGCACTTATAGCTGTATCTCATGAGTTTGGTATGTTGCATTTCCATTAATGTTTATTTCAAGAAATTTCAGTTCTTTTAGTGATATGAAGTTAAAACCAGGTACTGTTAGTGCCTAGCTGATTTTTTGGTTCTTATAAAGGTGTTTTTGGTGTAGATAGTTGTTAATGTCCTGACAAGGAGGGAAAATTGTTCTGCTATCTTCTCCTACCCCTGTCCAAACTGGAAATATTTTTAAGTCAATGACATCAAGTAAAATTTCTTGAGAATAATTTCTAATGTTTTTTCTGTATACTACTGTGGACAATTTATAAGGAGTGTAGAGAAAAAATATGTATTTTAAAAAGCATATTTGAAAAAAAATTGTAGAAGACGTGGGCATCAAAAGATAAAATAAATTATAATTGATAAAAATAAATGTTTAAGATTTAGTCACGGTTGTAGTAAGCAAAATAAGAACAAATTAGTATCACAGCAACCAAATCTAAGTAAGTCTTCTATGGTGATATAGCACTTGCTATAATTTTATTCGAGACTTTGGCATTGCCTAAACCATCCTGATGTCACTGAGTTCTTCATATATTTCACTGAGCTAGTCTACTATTACTAAGTTCAAATCCTGTGGCTAATTTCATCAATTTGTCAGACTTTAAAATATTACCACTGTTTATTTCCTTTGTCTTTCTTAATATTTCAAACCTGATTGCTAGCCATGGAGGAGGATAGTCATTGGTGAAAACATTGATCTTAGAAGAGGGAAAGTATCCCTTGATAAAAGATAACAGTGGTTTCAGAGAAAGTGGCAGAAAAAAAATCAGAATTTTTACTTTCTCTTTTAAGTCAAAAGAGTTAAACAAATAAAATACATACAGGATTGAAAAGAAATATATTTTTACCAACATACATATACATTGCATATATTCTGAAATATAACTGACCATGACATCAGGCCTTGAAGGTATGGAGTATGAAAAACTGTTCCTGGATTCTTAATGGGGCATGAATAGTGGTAGTTGAAAATGCAGTTCTAGGCAGAGATAAAACCCCTGGACGTAACTATTAGTTACTTTCTATTAAAGATCCTCTCTCAAGTAATTGAAGACTTCTGCCTCACACAAAAGTTCTTTCTAATGGCTTCAAGGTGATGAGGTATATTTTAAGAAAGAAAGGATTTAACAGAGCACAGGACAATCATATCCAAATTTAAACCATATCTACAACTGCGTTTTCTAGTCAAGAAGGAATAAGAAAAGCTAGAGTCACCCTGTAATCTAAAACTACCAAAATAAGAGAAAATATATACTTTAACGGCACTAAAATATTGAATAAAAGTCAAAGAAGGACAGTGATATCTACAAAAAGAGAAACTAAATAATGGAGTGCTAGTTTCTCAGCTTACAAACTGATAAAGTTTACAGATCTTATAAAGAGAAGGAGAATCCAGTAAGAGCCTACAACTCTCTATCAAATGAGGAATTGGGAGCCCAGAGATCTCAAAAACTGAAGATGTTCAAACAACCCCCTAACTCATCACCTGACTACTGGCAAACACATGCATGTGAGGAAAATATCCAAGAAGGAGGAAAGAAATAGCAAAAATAATCAAAGGAACTGTACATGAGGTTTACACAGAGCTGAGTTGCCTGTTGACAACAAGCATATTCAAATTTTTAAACACCTTATGGTTCATAGGGTAGTCAGTAGCATACTAAGAAGAGATTGTTTTAGTATTGAGGAAAAAGGAACACTAGAATAAATACTGCTCTGACCTCATGTAACCAGTGCTTAGGGACTGAAAAAGATCAAAATTGTTTCAAGAAGTTGTACTGCATAAAAATCAAAGCTAAAGAATACCACAGAGATGCAAAAATATCCGGTACTCAGCAAGTAAAATTCTGTCTGACATCCAATAAAAAATTACGAGGAATAGAATGTCAAGAAAAATGGTGAAATTGGGACTTCTGAACATTTTTTTCCTTCATAAATCAAAAGAAAACTAGGAGAAAAATCAAAATAAACTTTTTTAGGATGCTAGAAATTAACCAAAGTTTTACAGCAAAGGAGCATTTATACAAGCTGAATCTCAATATTAAGAGTGAGCTTTTTGACATTTTAGCTTACTCTAGTCATATTACCCCTTCTCCATCACCCTATTATCCTCGAAAAATAATAGATCACATTCCTGGTAGAGCAAGACCAACCTGGAAAGAAGCAAAAGGAAGCAGGAGGCAGCTGGAGGTCTTTTAGAGCCTCATTCACAAAGAACTGCCATCATTTGACCTGTCTGGTGGTTCTGAGGAAGACCCAGTTTCATGACTTGACATGGCACTTACCAGGTGTGAAAATCTCTTTAAAGGGAGCATTTGTCAAAATCATTTATGGGAAATGTTTTAACTTCATCGCTGCCTCAGGTGGCAGACAGCAGTCTGGGCAAACGATAGAGTAACCAAAAGTTTAGGAGAAAATGTTGGGAATGAGATGCTCATTTTAAAATCTCTGATATACTCTTAGAAATCTAGCAGGTCACATGCATGCATAGGGCTGTGTGCATTCCCAGGCTGGTATAAACGGTGATCTCAAAAGAAGGCCTGAAAACATCCTAAGCTGTCACCTCTGGCTGACCTTGTGGCTTTGCACAGGCAGGAAGTGAAAGCCAAGGTGGGGCTGTAAGATGCCTAGCTGAATGTTGAAAATATACCCCAACATGCACGCAAAGCCTCTCAGCAAAGACTGAGAGACTTAATGGTTCCAGAAATGTAGGCCTATTTCTGCCTAGTCAATCACTAAACACTGAGCTAAATAAATAGATACATCAATGACTACTCGTGCCAAAGAATACAGACATTACAGAATTAGATAACAAAATCTACTAAACAAACAAAGCTACAGCAAACAGCAACAAAAACAAAACAAAGAGAAAAGAAAGATTATTATTTCTGCAATGGAAACATTATGGCATTTTAAATATCCAGTTTTTTAAGGTGATATAAAAAACTTTTTTTAAACTATGGCCTATATGAAGGAAAAAAAGTGATTAACAATAATCGTCACTTTACTCAAGAATATGAGATATTGACATTACTAGACAAAGATTTAAATTAGCTATTTTAAGTATGTTCATAGAGTGAAAGTATACATTCTACAGAACTAGGGAAAAGTATCAGAATGATGTCTTACCTAAACAGAGAATATCAGTAAAGAGACAGAAACTAAACCAACTATATTTATTAGTATTTTAAATGTGCTTTTTGCTTTCTGACTTCCATGATCCCATAAACAGAACCAAATAAAAATTCTAAATTTGAAAAATACAGTTGTTCAAGTAAAAAATTTACTGGTGGGACTCAGCATTGGCTTTCAGTAGGCAAAATGAAGAATCAGAAAACATGAAGATACATTAATTGTGCTTATCCAGCCTGAGGAACAGAAAAGTGCCAAAAAAAAAAAGAAGAGAAAGAGACTTTTAGAATCAGCAGTACCATATACATATCATAGGAATCCAGAACGAGTGAAGAAAGAGAAGGGAACAGAAAGGATGGGTATTCAGAGAAATAATGGCAACTTCCAAACTTGCATAAACAATGTTAATCTACACTTCCAAGAAATTCAACAAATTAATTAGGAAAATTTGAAACAAATCCTAACCTGTAAGTATCACAATCTGAAAACTGAAAGCCTGAGACAAGAAAATAGTGAAAGCAGTAAAAGAAAAGTGACACACAAAGGGTCCTCAATGAAATTAAATATTGATTTATCCTAAGAAACCATGGCAGTCAGAACGCAGTGGAGTGACACATTTAAATTACTAATAAATAAAGCTGTCAAAAAACAATGCTCTATCTAGATAACTCTTCAAAATTGAAGGAGAAATTAAGACATTTGCAAATAAACTAAAATAAACTAAAACTAAAAATTTTTTCCTGGAAAGATTTCCCTACAGGAAATTCAGAGGAGAGACTTTCAGGTTGAAAGGAAAGAACACTAAAGAGTAAGGGGAAAACACATGTAGAAATAAAGTGCCTCTTACTGGTAACTACATAGGCAAAATTAGAGGGTATAAATACAACTTTTGTTTGACTTGTATTTTTGCCCTATGTAATTCAAAAGACAGCTGCCTGAATGTGTAATCTTAAATCTGTTCTGATGTAAACACAACGTGTAAAGATGTAATTTGTGTAACAGTAACATAAGGAGGGGAGAAAATGGAGCTTATCTAGGGGAAAACTTTCTCCATACTATGAATATTTAGGAGGTATTTATCTAAACTAAATTGTAATGAGTTAAAATATTATTTTTTATTTTTTATTTTTTTAATCGCATTTTAGGTTTTGGGGTACATGTGAAGAACATGCAAGATATTTGCATAGGTACACATGGGGCTGGGTGATTTGCTGCCTTCCTCCCCTTCACCCATATCTGGCATTTCTCCCCATGCTATCTCTCCCCAACTCCCCCCTGCCGCTGTCCCTCCCCTATTCCCCCCAATAGACCCCAGTGTGTAGTGCACCCCTCCCTGTGTCCATGTGTTCTCATTGTTCATCACCCGCCTATGAGTGAGAACATGCAGTACTTCATTTTCTGTTCTTGTGTCAGTTTGCTGAGAATGATGTTCTCCATATTCATCCATGTCCCTGCAAAGGACACGAACTCATCATTTCTGATTGCTGCATAATATTCCATGGTGTATATGTGCCACATTTTCTCAGTCCAGTCTATCATCGATGGGCATTTGGGTTGGTTCCAGGTCTTTGCTATCGTAAACAGTGCTGCAATGAACATTCATGTGCATGTGTCCTTATAGTAGAACGATTTATAGTCCTTTGGATATATACCCAGTAATGGGATTACTGGGTCAAATGGAATTTCTATTTCTAAGGCCTTGAGGAATCGCCACACTGTCTTCCACAATG
>CAUYOR010104607.1:0-18667 GCA_963573925.1 Callimico goeldii
AGCTGGGGAGGGATAGCCTGGGGAGAAATGCCAAATGTGGGTGAAGGGGAGGAAGGCAGCAAAACACACTGCCATGTGTGTACCTATGCAACTGTCTTGCATGTTCTGCACATGTACCCCAAAACCTAAAATGCAATAAAATAAAAATAAAAAAAGAAGACTCAATATCAGTAAAATAGGCATCCTGCCCAAAGCAATTTATAGATTTAATGCTATTGCTGTTAAACTACCACTGACATTTTTTGCAGAATTAGAAAACAGTATTTTAAAATTCATATGGAAACAAAAGAAGAGCCTGAATAGCCAAGGCAATAGTAAGTAAAAAGAACAAAGCTGGAGTCATCATATTAACTGACTTCAAACTGCACGACAGGGCTACCATAACAAAAACAGCATAATACTGGACAGAAACAGATTCATAGACCAGTGAAACAGAACAGAGAATCCAGAAATAAGGCCACACACCTACAGCCATCTGATCTTCAACAAACCTGAGAAAAACAAGAAATGCGGGAAGAATTCTCTATTCAATAAATAGTTCCGTGATAACTGGCTAGCCATATGCAGAAGATTGAAACATACCATATACAAAAATTAACTCAAGATGGATTGAAGACTTACATATACAACCAAGAACAGATGGGGTGCAGTGGCTCACACCTGTAATCCCAGCACTTTGGAAGGCTGAGGTGGGTGCATCACTCGAGGCCAGGAGTTGGAGACCAGCCTGACCAAAATGACAAAATCCCATCTCTACTAAAAATACAAAAACTAGGCACAGGTGGTGGTGGTGCATGCCTGTAAACCCAGCTACTTGGGAGACTGAGGCACAAGAACCACTTAAACCCAGGAGGTGGAGGTTTCAATGAGTGAAGATTGTACCACTGCACTCCAACCCGGGCAACAGAGTGAGACTCTGTCTCCAAAACAAAACAAAACAAAACAAAACAAAAACCCAAAACAAGAGAAATCCTGGAAGAAAACCTAGGCAACACCATTCTGGATATAGGAACAAACAAAGTTTTCAGTCGAAAACACCAAAAACAATTTCAACAAAAGCAAAAATTGACAAGTGGGATCTAATTAAAGAGCTTCTGCACAGCAAAGGAGACTATCAACAAAGTGAACAGACAACCTAAAAAGTGGGAGAAAATTTTTGCAAACTATGCATCTGACGAAGGTCTAATATTCAGCATCTATAAGGAACTTAACAAATTTACAAGAAAAAAACCAAACGACCTCATTAAAAAGTGGACAAAGACATGAATACATAATTTTTAAAAGAAGACATTCACGAAGCTAAGAACATAAAAAAAGCTCAACATCACTGATCATTAAAGAAATGCAAATCAAAACCACAATGTGATACCATGTAACACCAGCCAGAATGGGTACTATTAAAAAGTCAAAAAATTACACATGCTGGTGAGGTTGCAATGAAAAAGTAATGCATATACACTGTTGGTGGGAGTGTAAATTTGTTCAACAATTTTGGAAGACATTGTGGTGATTCCTCAAAGATGTAAAAACAGAAGTATCGTTTGACCCAGTAATCTCATTCCTGAGTATATACCCAAAGGAATATAAATTGTTCTAATATAAAGACATATTCACATGTATGTTCATTGCAGCACTATTCACAATAGCAAGATATAGAATCAACCTAAATGCTTATCAATGGTAGACTGGATAAAGGAAATGTGGTACATATACACCATGCAATACTATGCAAACAAAAAGGAACAAGATCATGTCCTTTTCAGTAACATGGATGGCACTGGGGGCTATTATTTTTAGCAAACTAACACAGAAACAGAATACCAAATACCACATGTTCTTACTTATGAGTTGGAGCTAAATGATGAGAACACATGGACACATAGAAGGGAACAACACACATTGGAGCCTATCAGAGGGTGGAGAGTGAGAGGAATGAGAGGATCAGGAAAAATAACTAATGTCTACAAAGCTTAATACCTGGGTGATGAAATAATCTGTACAACAACCTCCTATGACACAAGTTTACCGACATAACAAACCTGCACATGTAACCCTGAACTTAAAAGTTAATGGGGAGGGCCGGGGAGGGACAGTGGGGGTGGGGTTTGGGAGGTTGGGGAAGGAAAACATGGGGAGAAATGCCAGATATAAGTGACGGGGGATGGAGGCAGCAAACCACATTGCCATGTATGTACCTATGCAACAATCCTGCATGATCTGCACATGTACCCCAGAACCTAAAGTACAATAAAAAAAAGAAGGAAAGACATCTGAAAGTGAAAATGCAAAAAAAAAAAAAGAAAGAAAAAAAAGGAATTCTCACAAGCTTACACAAGTGAACCCAGTACTCATTCACTGCCTCACACAAACATGTGAAAAATGCTCACAAATTTCAGGCATAAAATTGAACACATTTACTTCAACATTCAAATGTTGTCACACCAATGAACTCAGTTGTAGAGATTCACATATTCAATGTCATGAATGGCATGTTTACATATACACACTATTATAATTCACTCACTTAAGATACATAGTGACCAAAGTACTCCCGTACTTAGATGTACACACATATATTGTCACCACACACTTACACATTCATTCAGTGATGCAAACATTCTCCTCTATTTAATCACATGTACTTGATCAGAATTTCACTCACACACCAAACACACTCATCAGATTTATATACATACAATTACACATACACTTGTACATGCAAATTATCATTGTCCTGCCCTGCACGCTCTCATGTGAGCATTACCATGAATGCAGATGCATGAATATGATCACAAATTTGCTGACACAACAGTCACAGTCATTACATTTATATGTACAGAATCACAAATTCACTAGCCATGCACATTGTCATGATCATAAACAGGAATGTACTGTATATTCACTTGCACACAAAATTGCTTAAACTTTACAAGTTGATCGCGAATTTACTCAACACATAAAAAACATTCATTCACTCATATGCTCACGTGTAACCTTACTCAAATATATTCATACATTAACAATATCATATAAACACATTTGCTCATTACTCATTACATGTGAACATCTATCACGTATGCACAAACTTACAAAAGCCCTCATACAGATGATTATGCAGTTACTCACTTTAAACACATATATTTACATAACAAAATACTATCAGCTATTCACAGTTCCACACATACATTGTCACACACAGACACGCTCTCATGTATACATACACTCACACATTTACTCACTAATGAAATATATGCATACACCCACTCTCAAACATGCTCACAAATTCACTTACATACATAGATACAGACATATAAACATGCACACCCTAACAAATGTAGTCTTTCATACAAACAAGTTCTAATGTTCACTCAATTACATGAGCATACTCACAAAGTCGCTGACATATGGACACCAGTATAAACACTCAAATGTTTCCACTCACCTATTCACTCTCACCTACAAATTAATAAAATCTCAAACAGAAACACAGTCACATATATACTCAAACGCTTAGATGCTTATACTTACCAAGACATTTAAATTTTCCTCCATAGATGCAAATACATTCACACACATGCTCTCCATTTGCTCAAATAATATACCCACACATTAACAAGCTCAAAGAAATAAACACAATTAACATTTATTTATTCACATGAATATACTATTTGTCTAGGCACATGCTCACCAGTTCATACATACAAAAGGACACACATATTAACTTCAGCATTCAAATATTGTCACACAGCTACGCTGTCATATATATGTACAGTTCACTTATTCACTCTCATGAATGCACATACTACATATATGCATGTGTGCACTCACATTAATATGCTTACAGTTTGCTCTCCAATAGCATGCATATTGACAAATTTACTAACTCATATAGACATACATACATTCGCATCCTCATGCTCACACATTCATTCATTCAAATATGCTCACATCTCATTTATTCATATGAACACCATCACCCATCTGTTCACTCACACATAATGTCATGACATCAAATTAACTCACATATTAGACATGCTTATTACAATAATACATGTGCACTCACACATTCATGTACCCATACAAGTTATAATTGTTACAAATAATAACATATGTATTCACTTGCATGTGAACATAATCTCACTCACCAAAAAGCTCATACATTTACCAGTGTATCTCCACACATAAAACATTAACATTCACTTACATTCACATACTCACACATTACCTTACTCAAATCTACTCACACATTAAGAAGAGCACACAAACACACACACTACATACAAACATCCTAACATGCATGGAGATGCTCACCGACTCATACAGATGAGTACATAAATATGTTCCCCGTAAACACATTAATGACACACATTATAACGCTCATCCATGGGCAGACTTACATATATTGTCACACACATTCTCTCATACACACAAAGGGACACATTCACTTAGTAAAAACACTCAAATGTTGACTCAAGAACATGCCCATTAATTTACTCACATACAAACAAACACATAATCTGATACACACATACAAACGCTGACACATTCATCCTTCACAGAAACATACTCATGCATTCAGTAACATGAGCATACTGACAAATTCATGTACAGGAAAACATACATATATACACTCGTATGCCCCAACAGACCTAATCACTTATCACAGGCATTAACATGCTTCTAATCAGAAACATCTTACAGATAAACTTACACACAAACTTGGTCACACTGTCTTAGTCTATTTTGGGTTACCATAAAGGAATACCTGAGGCTGAGTAATTTATTAAGAAGATAGGTTTATTTGGCTCATGGTTTTGCAGACTGTACAGGAAGCATGGCACCAGCATCTGCTTCTAGTCAGGGCCTCAGGAAGCTTTAAACTATGGCAGAAGGCAAAGGAGGAGCAGATGTATTACACGGTGAGTGAGGGAGCAAGAGACAGGGGGAGGAAGGTGCCAGATTCTTCCTAACAACCAGATCTCATGTGAACTAATAGCCACCCTCATTACCACAAGGAAGGCACCATGCCACTCATGAAGCATCCATCCCCATGACCCAGACACCTTCCACTAGGCCCCACCTCCAACACTGGGGATCACATTTCAACAAGAGATTTGGAAGAGACAAACATCCAAACCATAGCATTTACCATGAAGCTCAGACATTCACCTAAACATAGATATACTCACAGGCACTCATACTTACCTGCTCACATTTCATTCATGCAATACACACACAAATAACAAGATCACAGAAATAGATAAGACAAAGAATCACATTGACACCGATATGCTACCATCCATGTACATCCTCACAAATTTACACATACACAGGAATACACACAAATATTTATTCAACAGCCAAATATTGTTATACAAACACACCCTGAGGCACATACAAGTTGGCATATTCACACTCATAATGTATATTGTAACATATGTATACACACTTTAATACACAGAATTTACTCAAATGAGCATACTAACTAAATAGTAATAATATTTAGTCAGTATAATGGTATTGATTATAG
Organism: Callimico goeldii; assembly: GCA_963573925.1. Classification (NCBI taxonomy): domain Eukaryota; kingdom Metazoa; phylum Chordata; class Mammalia; order Primates; family Cebidae; genus Callimico; species Callimico goeldii. The sequence continues at coordinate 5,531 of CAUYOR010104607.1, forward strand.
TATCATACAGTATGTTGGTATTGATTATAATATCATACAGTATGTTAGTATTTATTATAGGATAATAGACATACTTACATACATTTCCACCTACATGCTTCCACATTTGCTCATTCACATAAACATGCTCCCAAATTCAGTCACTTCCACAAGCATGATTACATATTTACTTATTCATCTGAACATGCTCACAATTTCATTGACATACATAGATACTCAGATATATTTACACAAATGGACCAACACATTCTCTACTTCATAGAAACAAGTTCAGTCATATGGACATTATTATAATTTTTTCCACACAAGAACACAAACATATACAGTCTGATGTTCCTATTTATCTAATCTCTTTTCACATGTATTAACATGCTCACATATACACTTGCGCACAAATATGCTCATACTCACCATGAAGCTCATTCATTAATACACTCATGTGCACTTGCAGTTATAATTACTCACAACTACATGCCCACATGTCACACACACAGTATACTCACACATTAATATGCTCACAAAATGAACATGATACACATTCATAAACTCACACTAACATGCTATACTCCATGCATATGCTCACAAATACATACACATGAACACATATGTTTACCTCAGTACTCAAATATTTTTCCACTGATCCATTCTAAGACATGTACGGGTTTACATAATCACTGCCACAAATACACATGCTTGCATATATGCACCTGGACACACACTGACTCATATTAACAGGATTATAACTTACTCTAATAAGCATATTGATAGACTACCCACACACAGAAACATATTCACATATGTTCAAACCCACACCCTCAAACACTAATTCATACAAAAATGCCCACAACTCACTCAAATGAGCATTATCACACATTCAATCACACACATGAATATGATTTTTAAAATACACTTACACACAAAACACTTGTACATAAACATGCACACAGCCACACATGCACAGCTACCATGTATTTCAAACATTTACTCACTGAAGAATACACACTCATGTGTACTTACACTCACACGTTCACATCATCTTATACAAATACTTACATGTTAAATAGCTCATAGGAACCAACCTGGTACACATTCCATCACTCAAATAAACGTATTAATGTTCATATTGTCAATTAAAAATTGCAGGAGATGGAATTACATAGTCAAGGAAGGCTTTTTTTTTTTTTGAGGCGGAGTTTCACTCTTGTTACCAAGGCTGGAGTACAATGGCGCGATCTCGGCTCACCACAACCTCCGCCTCCTGGGTTCAAGCAATTCTCCTGCCTCAGAAGGAAGGCTTTATTCAGACTATTATAACAGGAGACAGAAACTATTGTAATAAGGGAGATATTAGACTCAACTTCATATAAAGCAGATACAACTAAGGATTTATAGCCAATGAGCATAATCAAGGAGTTAATGAATGGAAAATTACCAAGAGAACCTTGGTTGTGTATCAGGGAGGGGAGGATACAAAAACGTGATTAAATATCAGGAGTTGCGGGATTCTTGCTTAGCAGGCTTAGCACTTTTCCTAAAACTGGGTTTGGAAAGTCTAGGATTAGGCCAAGCATGAGGTTTAGTTGAGAAGAGGGCTCAAAATATCTTTAAGTTTGGTCAAGGAGGGAGTTCTTGTTAGTCCCTCCTTTTATTCAAGAAGAGACATTATTCTTTCCTCTGAACAATGTGTCCATTTCTCATTTGGTAATCTTTTCTCATTAAAGATCAGCTGAGCAATCTGTTGAGACCTGGTAGTAGGGGATGTTTTCTGCACAGTGCAAGCAACCAAGCATTTAATAAGGGAGATTTCTCCGAAAAGAAAAAGAAAGATTAATGCTAGAGTGGATTATAAATCCAGTTTCTGAGTCCGCAAGACAGCCAGTCAAGGAAACTTCTAGATGTTGGGTTTGAAATTATTTACATGGTGGAATGAGGATGGTGGTGGCAATCTGATGGATTTCCTGTTTTTCAGATTGAATGTTTTTGATGATGGCATGTACATCTAGTAGATATAATATTAGCACATTGACTAGTAAGTTCAAGTAGAATAAAAATGTATGCTAATATTATACTTAATGCTCATAACTCAGAAGACACAGCTATTTTATTAAATCAACAATATTAGTTTTATTTGCTAAAGTTTTACACAAATTATGTAAGCTTGAATTTTTAAAATATTTGAGTTAGTTGTTATAAGAATACCTTTTTTGTGTTAGAAATATTAGAATTTCACTTTTTTATTTTGGGGGAATTTCAGTAACACTTAATTTACATATGCATTTACTTACCTCTAAGACAATTAGAATAGCATTCCTTTACAGGATTATGTAAGTTAATTTGGTAATGTCATCCAGAAGTAGGAGAATAGGAAAATGTCACACATGTATACATATATACATGCATACATAAACATACAGAAGATGCAAACAGAGATTTTATATCTTTCCTTTCAAAATTTTAGCTACAAGTCAGGTATGAATGTAGTGATATAAAACTCACTAATTTTTATTAAAAATTTGGCTCTTACCTTTGCCCTGTTTGAAGGCATTAGGCTAAATTAGTGTCATAGTATTGAAGCATACAGTCAGCTAGAGTCTTCAAAGGAAGAGAAACAGAAGAATGAGGTTTTTCCGTGCAAAATGAAGGCATTGAAGTTACAGCAACAGAGACAGAAAATCTGAATGAGCTCTTTCCAATGAAAACTGGATCCAAACAGAATCTCTACAAATAATATCTCTTCAAATAAAGAATACTCTATATATCAGAGAACCAAAGTTCAACCAAATAAGAATCAATCAGAAATACCCATGTTCTAAGACAATGGTACCTTTCAAATAAAGGAGCCTGGCACTCTAACCCAGGCTCAAAAGTATACTCAGAATCCTAAAAATCAAAACTTTTAGTTACCATGCATCAACAAACTATCATTCAGGGCACTGGATCAGGAGTCAGACTTACTAATGAACCTTAGATGAATAAGTAGGAAGTGAAGACAAAGGCTTCAAAGGTGTATGCCCTGGAGAAATCCCAATACCTTACCTGGGTGAAAGGTCTGGTGGTCCAGGAATGAATCCTATTATATCCAAGTCATGCCTCTGGAAATGAGTTATGACTCATAAAACTTGAGAAAGTTTGCACTGGATGAAGTTAAACTGGTAAGAAAGACTATTCAAGACTATTGTAAAAGGGAAATATATTAAATGCAACTCCAAATTCAACAGGGACGGCTGAAGATTTCTAGCCAGTATGAGAGGAACTTAGGTATCAAGTGTTTGAGGAAAAGGAACTTGATTAGGTATAAAGGTTGGGGAATTCACATAGCATGATTCTTGCTACACTTACTTAGCATGATTCTTGCTAAAACATGACCCAGTAGGCCAAGGATGGGGACATGCATGAAGCCCACTGGAGATGACAGCTCAGAGGAACCTAAAATTTGAGCAAAAAAAGTCCTTGAAAATGCATAGGTCTGAAATTAAAGCGTACATTTGAACACACATAAAAATTTACATCAACACTCAAATATTGTTATACTAATACACTCATATATACAAGTTCACATACTCACTATCATCAATTTGCATATTCACATGTTTAAACATGCAGTCATTCATTAACCTTTTTACTATTTGCTCACTCAAATGCCCATACTGACAGATTTACTCGTACTCATACATAACATTGTATGCATTCACCCTTGGATGCTCACAAATTCACACAAACTACTCTCACATCATTCACTCACATACGCTTAATGACACATTCACAAACACACATGAAAATGATTACAGATTCACTCACACACCACACACGCTCATTGCATTTATGTGCACACAGTTACTTAATCATGCAAATTGTCATTGTCCGAAATTGTAACATGCTCCCATATTCATCTATACATGAATATGTTCACACTTACCCAGAAAATCAGAAATTCACTCAATTACATATAAAAAATTACATTACTTACACACACAAATTACCTTATTCAAACATAATCACGTGTAAAGGTTACACCAGGAAACTTTTATCTGCTTGATACACACCAATATGCAAAAAATGCATGCTTATAAATTCACTCATAAAGATGAACACTCTTAAATTTTCACTTTCAGCATGCATATTTACACCTAAGAAAACACTCTTACCTATGAACAGGCTCACACATGCACTTTCACATACAGACATGCTCACAGTCCTATACTCACTAAAATATTTACTCACAAAACACAAACATTCACTCACTCAAACATGCCCTCAAATTCACTCACATTCAAAGATACATATACATTGAAATGCACACTGATTCATTCAATCCTTCACTTAAACGTGCTGAAATATTCACTCAATCACATGACTATATTCACTCAATCACATGCGCTCGAAGTACACAAATATATACACTCAGAGTCCACAATCACACATGCACAGTAACGTTCTCAAACTAGAAACATACTCACATTTAAACTCACACACAAATATGCTCACATCCACCATAAAGCTCAAACCTTCACAGAAAAAAATATTCTCACATGCACTTACACTCACCTGCTCACATTTCACTCACAAGATTATATTCACACACTAAGTAGCTTGCAGCAGTGAATCAAAAACTTTCATTCACTCATACAAAGATGCTAATATCTATGCATATGGTCACAAATTCAGGCATATGCTTAAATACACAGTCACACACACTCACAGAGCATGCTCAAATATTGACTCATTCAAAGATTGTTTTGGGTAATTAGGGCCTTTTGAGGTTCGATATCAATTTTAGAATTTCTTTTTTCTATTTCTGCAAAAACTGCCAGTGAAATTTTGACAGGATTGCATTGAATGTATAGATTGTTTGGGGTAGTATTAAAATTTTAATAATGTCAAGTCTTACGATCCATGAACGTGAGATCTCTTTCCATTGTTTGTGTCTTCTTTAATTTCTTACGTAAGTGGTTTGTAGTTTTTAGTATAAGGTTTTTTCCCTCCTTGGCTAAATTTATTCTTAAGTATTTTGTTCTTTTTGATGATATTGCAAAGGCATTGTTTTCTCTACTTGCCCCATATAATCTATTTATGGAAATGTCTCTTCAACGACAATGCTTTCTTAAAACATAGGTTTCTAGGTATCTTCATAACTGACCCTGGTTGAATTTCCTTAATACAGTTGTAGAAAGAAGGTAGAGACTGTATTTATGGTCTGGCTACTGTAGACCGATGCATCCTGGCTGTTGGCATAACAGCCCATTTCGTTTGGTGTAAACTCCAGAAAAAGCACGCATTTTATTCTAGGATATTTACCTTAAAGATGTAGTTATTTGTCTCAATCCAAACATGTTTTATATTTTGATTTATTCACAGAGTAGCTGCTGCAAATGTATAGACACACTTTAGATACAAAGATAAATATACAGTAGATTTAAAGTGATGGGATACAAAAAGCAATGGAAAGAAGATTAAGCGGATATGTTAATATCAGACAAAAAAAAAGGTTACTAGAGATAATGCTAGATTTTTTATAATGATAAAAGAATCACATAATGATAAAGGGGTACAAATGAAATACATTGAAATTAAAAAGAAAAACAATATTTTTATTAGCAGATGACTTGGTCTTGTATATAGAAAATCCTGAGTAATTCACTAAAAAAATACAATTAAAAATAATAAATGAGGTCAGAAGCACCGATCCAGTCAAGAAGAGCCTGAAGGCCTCTTGGGACTTGGGACCTGGGGCCACTTCGTCAAGAAATTCAGGGCACCAGTAGGAGCATGGTTGAGGGTGTGGAGAATGGGCTCTGATTGTGCACATTTTCTTGTCCTCACACTTGAATCCTGGCTAGTTGAAGAGAGATTAGACTTGGAAAAGGGAAGGAGTGAAACTCTAAAGTGGGTGGCCCGTGACAATCCCTCTGTATCTTGAATCTCAGAGCAGTGCTATATTTAACAACTCATTCAACGTAGGTACTAGGATAGCCAGCCTCCAAGATCACCTCCATAATCTCTGCCACCTGGCATTCATGTCCTAGTGTAGTGCCCTCCTTCATTTAATAGAGCAGATCTATGTAACCGATAAGATATTGTGGAAATGACAAAGTGTGACATTGAGGCTAGGTTATAAAAGATATTGTGGCTTTCCTCTTGCTCTTTAGTTGTTCATTCCTGGGGAAGTCAGCTGTCACTGGGATATTCAGTAGCCTGACTGAGAAAATCACGTGGTGAGGAAATTATGCTTCCTAGAAATAGCCTGCAAGGAACTTTGTTCTTCTGCCTATAATTCAGTGAGTGAGTCATGTTGAAAGGAAATCTTCTAGATCTAGTCAAACTTTCAGATGACTATAGGCAATGGCGGCATATTAACTGCGACTTCTTAAGATATTCCAGGATGGAACCACCCACCTAAGCTACTCTTGAATGTCTGGCCCACAGAAATCTTGAGATATGAAATGTTTGTTGTCTTAAGCCACTTTGTTTCAGGCTCATGTATTATGTAGCCATAGACAACTAGAACACATTTTGATACTAAGAGCAGGATACTGTGGTAACAAAAACTTGAAATGTGAGAATGGCTCTTCACTGGGCAGAGGGAAGAAATCAGAAGTTTAAGAAGAGTATTAATGAACATCAAAAATGCCTGGAACAGACCATTATCAGAAGCCTGATGATCAATGTGGAGGTTGCCTAAGAAAACTTAAAGGGGAGTAAGGAAAACATTATTGGAAACTGAAAGAAAGGAATAACTTGTCATGGAGTGCCATGATGTGGGGCGTAGAAAATGTATCTAACAAAACGGATGATATAACTAAGGAGATTTCTAGAACCTTGCAAGTGCTACATGGTTTCTTCTTGCTATGTGTAGAAGAGAGAGTTAAGGTAAATAAACTATTAAGAAGAGACAAACTTGCTAGTCTTAAAAATTTCCAGCCTTTCTAAATGGCAGAGAATGTTAAAATTAAGAAACTGCTTCCAGATAAAGATCAAATTCAGAAACCATTTGGAAAACACACTCTAAAGATGAAGTCAATGGTGTAAGTATACAATCCTTTGTTAAGACCTCAGGAAGATCTGAGGATGTATCTTAAAGAAACATTCAGTAAAATAGTAGCCTTTCAAAGAAGATGAAGGATGTTGTCCCTAATCAGTCTTAGCAGAAGCCCTGGGTGTAAATGACTTCTCTGAAGGAGATTTGCAGTTGTGCCTTTTATGTGATAGAGTGAGCACCAATATGATTCACAGAGGTTGCATAAATTAGATTATTTTATAGTAGTAGAAATTCCAGCAGCATTGAGAAATCAGAAGCACAATGTGCCGTGCCTCCTGTCTCTATGACCCATGAATATAATAAACTGTTTTTATTTCCTGAGCCTCTACTCTGCCTTCCTTTGTGGCCACACCTGACTGACCATCTTATAAAAGAATTACAAAACAATTGGTGTCACAAACAGGATGGTCTATTTATGGGAAAGGAGACATAGGAGTTGCCTCTTAGCTAGTTGGCTTACTATTAGGCAGTCTCAGTTGGGCTCTACCATCTGAGAGGTCTCCAGTGTCATGTTAACATTTCTGTGTACTGCTCTATGCTGCTTTGTGTGGCCCTTTTTTAGAGACTTCCAAGGCTTGCTGCCCTAAATTGTGGTTTGCATCCTTCTGGAATGCTTAAGGACTCCACTTCGAGCTAGTCCTGTCTTGGTAAGAGGGGAAAAAAAGATTCTTCTAGCATTCCCCAGTTAAGTTAAAGACTGGAACAATTGGCTAAAGATGTTAGAAAGGTTCCACTGGGATTGAGAATGACAGTGGAAATGTGAATTTCCCTGTGCTAGCAAAGGCTTACTGAGTACCAGGTGTTAGGTACTAGCTGATTTGTCAGCAAATGAGAGCTGGGTGACCTTCTCAAGATGACTTGTATTGACAAGTGCCACCTGGACAGGAAGCTGCACTCAAGGCCCCATATGAATGTGAGCACTCAAGGCTCACATTCAAATTCACGTTTCTCATGTTCTTGCTGAGTTCTATCCAGAGAAGAGGATCACCTTCAAAGGAAGGCCACCATGGTGTCCAGTAAGAGTTAATGCTGCTGGCAACTCCTTTTCTGCCGCACGCCTTGCTTCTGTCCTCTTCTTCCCTGACCTCATGGAATATCTCGAATCTCACCCATGGAGAGGTGTGGCTCAATAAAAAAAAAAAAGGAAAAGGAGAAAGAATATTGTGTTTCTCCTCCCCCTAAAATACCTCAAGTTTCTCAGCTGATTTGAGATTAAAAACCTCTAGTTCAAATGCTTGGTCACTTTTAAATACTGTTCCCTATTGACATGTGAAAGTCTCCTTCTTACAATCAAATTGTCACAAAACAAAGAATTTAAAAGATAAAACTGAGGCCACCACTGCTCTCTTTGATGTAGGCCACAGCACCTCAGAAGTTGACTGAGACACCCTAGAAAGAGAGGCTGCTGCTTACAATAGAGGACACTCAGGACCATCAGGAGCTTATCAGGTAAACATCTAAGAAAAAATGACAAAGAAACAGGAACAGATAGAAGACAACAAAAGAGAAAAAATTAGCCAACTAAAAATAAAATCCATTCTAAAAATGTTGCATACAAAATTGGGAAAGGGACTGAGCATAGTATGGCTAGGGGCCATCCCAGGAAAAGGCTACTGCCTAGAGGCATCAGCCCCTCCCTGTCCCCTCTTTATCAGCCAGAGACTGAAAGAAAAGATTGCCATTTTAGGCTGTTGACAGTGAAACGGGAAGAAAAAAAAAGACAGGAAGGAAGGGGGGTAAAAAACACTTGCTTTAGGTGGCTAACAGCCCAAGGGGGGTAAAAGGAACTTTAATCCTTCTGTATGGAGCAAATGACAGGTCTATGAAAATTAATACTAGCCCTAGACACTTTCCAATTTATAAACAAACTCAAACGGGGGAGAAGATGAAAAGAAATTAAATAAATTATGCATACATATACATTTTAATATAAATATATTATTATAAATTGTGTCTCTATAAACTATAACTAAACAAAAATAGTTCTACTTTGATATAATTGGAAATTAAAAATTAACACGGAATTTATACAACAAAGGATAAAAAGGGCACTGATTGACTTTTGTGCTGGTACAACATAAATTCTAACTTAACATTTGCTAAAATGCATCCAATTGACAAAACTTCATGGACTTAACCAATACTGGGGCTCGATTTATAGTTATACTGGAGGAGCCCATTAAGTTGAAACATTATATCCCCTATAACCTTAAAAAGTAACTAAATACAACATAGAAGAAAAATGGGTATGCCTCACTTTAAGTGTAACCTTGTCTGTATTTCCCACAGTCACAATACCCGTTGCGCTAATTGGGCATAGAAGCTCTGACACAATAAATAATGAATTAAAATTAAAGTAAGTCTTTAACACTGTTAAAAGAATAAACTGAGGCACAATAAAATTTTAAAAAGTTTATTTGAGCAATTATTAAATCATGAATAGGGCAGCTCCAAACCAGAGGTTTGGGACTCCACTGAGAAGTATAAGGGACAAGCTTCTACAGAGTGAATCCAGAAGTTGTGCAAAGAAATTATTTGATTGGTTACAGTTATAAAGTTGCCTTATTTGGTCTATCCTGCTATATAAGTTACAATACAAGGATATAAATGTAAACCAAAAATAAAATTTTACATCTCTCAACCATCTGAATGCCCTTTTGGCAAGGACATTTCAGAGTTAATCTGAAAAGCTAGTTCAGTACATGATGGGAAGGAGGAGCCAGGCATGCCTCTTTGTATCCCCTCCCTTTTGGAATTACTGACGGAACAGACTCTTTAAGTCTGATAAGAAACATTTACTGTCTATTTTTTCTGAAGCCTGCTATCTGGAGGCTTCATCTGCACGATATAACCCTGGTCTCTACAACCCTTTATAATAATCCCGACACTCCTTTCTATTGATAATATTTTTTTCAACATATCAGAAAATCTTTGCATCTGCCTATGACCTTGAAGCCCCGCCTTCCAGGTGTCCTGCCTTTCTGGACAGAACCAATCTACATCACACACGTTTTGATTGATGCCTTACATCTCCCTAAAGTGCATAAAACCAAGTTGTGGCCTGACTACCTTGGGCACATGTTCCCAGGATCTTCTGAAAGCTGTGTACGGGCCACTGGACACTCATATTTGGCTCAGAATAAAACTCCTCAAAGACTTTAGTTTTACTACATTTGTCAACAATAATTTGATGTCCAGTGTGGGGCCTCAGAGAAGATTCAGGACCCTGAAGGAGTTGCCTGAAATCAGAGCTAAGGTGTCAGCAAGGGCCCACTGAAATAGTCTCGGACTTTGAGCTCCTCCTCTGGAGGAACTAGTAAGTCCTCCTGAAGCCTGAACGTTCCTTTGGTTGATGGTCCTTGATTTATTCTGAGCTGTTTTATTTTTCTCCTAGGATGTGCTTGTTTAGGATCCTAATTCTAGTTCAGAAGTACATTCTAAAGGATCTTCTCCATTTCTTTCTCTAAAGACAAGGAGAATGACCCCCTTTCAGGGACCCTGTCTGGTTTCTAGTTCAGAGGTACATTCTAAAAGGTATTCTCTACTGCTTTTCTTACTCCCCAAATTAAGTTCAGTTAGCTTATCTGTGCATTTCCTTGAGGAACTGAAATGCTGTTTTTGTAGATAAATGAGAGACTGCGCTTTCTCAGCTCTGAAGAGAAAGGGCATTTTACTTCTTCCAGCTGAAAGATGCCCTTGGGCTGAGTGGCAGTGTCTGGGGTATTGACCCCTCATGACATGCAGCACCCCTACAGACAATCCCCAACAAAATTAGTTTAAAAAGCTTCATCCAGGATTTGCATATAAGAGCTGATTACTCCATGTTTTGAGCCCTCTTGGAAGTGATAGACCTCCAGAGAGAGAAACAGACATGTAAGAGAGCAGAAAAGACTCAGTGTTGAAACACCGTGGAGTCCTACCCACAATCAGCACACATGAATTGACCACACACAAAACCCTAGGCCACAGTTCAGTTTCTTCTTTTAAGAAAAAAAGTGGGAAACAAATATGAAAGGCAAATAAATTTTGGGACTCCTTAAATCTCTGAGCCAAAGGGAAAAGTCAGGCTGGGAACTGCCTCAGGCAAACCTGCTTCCCATTTTATTCCTGAATAAGACAGCTACAAAGATGAAAAGATGCTACATACCTCCCTCACAATCTGCTCACATGGAAATTCCTTGTGGGCCTCAAGATCTTTACCTTAAAACAGTTCTGTTGAATCTCACCATGGAAGTATAATTGCTAGCTTATTTTCACAGGTACAGGACTAAGGACAGAACTCAAAGTCATCGCTGTGCTCACCTGAGACAAGTGCATATCTGATTGTTTCCTCTGCCCTATTGTTTATGCAAAAATGCATATTCACTGAACGAGACTAAGGCATAAGTAAATATCCCTCTACTCCTATCTCTCATGTAAATTGTGTATTCAGTGAAAGGCTGATCAAAGACTCAAAAGGATGAGATGTTCCTCTTTTATCTATCCACACGTTTCTAAAATTTCTTCCTCTCTCCAACATCCACTTTATCCCCTTTAAATATTGAAGCCCTCAAAATTATCTTTAAATAAAAGCGCAGACCTGCCTCCTGGGCACATGTCCTTAACCTTGGCAAAATAAACTTTTTATATTTATTGAGACCTATTTCAGATACTTTCGGTTCACACAAATAATCTAAGAATGAGGAAAGACAAGGAGAACAACCTCCTTTGGAGTACCCTTTTAGTTTTATGGTGCCTCTACTTGTGTTTGTGTAAAATGGAAAAGTTTGAGACCATGCCAGTTTTTATAGTACTCCAGCTGGTTACTTATTACAGTCTTTTTTGTGCACATTTTAAACTGATGGGCAAATTATTTTAAGGAATAATTCAGAGCCCAAAGGTTGACCTGCAGCTGTAGAGTTCCTAAATTCTCTATTTCTCTGTTTTCTTTCCTGTCTGCTTTAAATCTGGTGTCACTTTTCTACTGAGATAAGAAATACTCATTGGATCCAACCATTTTGTTTTGTTATGTTTTTGCAAACTGGTGAGTTTTTATTAAGATCTCATGACTAGAGTTCTGAAGTGAAAGCTATAAAAACCATAACTTTGTTGGTTTTTATGAATGTGTGTGTGTGTTTATGTGTGCATACACATATTTTGTTATGTGTTTTGGCCACAAGGTACCAAATTGGCTTAAAGATACTCATTAATAATGAGCTGAAATGCTTTTCAAGTTCACGTGACTTAAGTAAATTTTTTAAATAAATAAACCAGCTTTAAAATTATTGGTAAAAATATTAGAGATGTCTTTAAAATTGTCAGCATTTTTGTTTGCATTTATTGACAAATAGTTTCATACTTATCCTTGAGAATATTATAAGGTGTCAAAATCTGCCATAAGAGCTATAAAACTATACACTCAACCCCAAACAGAATGGTCTTTGCTTGTGTCATTTTTGATAAGACATTTAATATTGTTAGTTTAATGAAAACAGCTAAATCCTGGGTTGTTGGTAGAATACCCATATGCCTAGCCTTAAGTTTCTTACTTAGGTAAACACCTGAAATTCAGAGGCTATGAAAATTGTTAACAGGGAGATAACTCTAAATGATGACTATCACAGTTTCATAAATAACCTAAATAAACTATTAAATGCACCAATCTGGTAAATGTAATGGAACAAATGCATGTAAACAAACTTGTCATATAACTTGGAATCTAAAGTTAGATTAAATAATAGCTATGTATTAAATAGGTAATTTTCAATTTAAAATGATAGGAAAACATTTTTAAATGTGTTTATATTAAAAGGTAAACAGAGCCGGGCGCGGTGGCTCAAGCCTGTAATCCCAGCACTTTGGGAGGCCGAGACGGGTGGATCACGAGAGATGGAGACCATCCTGGTCAACATGGTGAAACCCCGTCTCTACTAAAAATATAAAAAATTAGCTGGGCATGGTGGCGCATGCCTGTAATCCCAGCTACTCGGGAGGCTGAGGCAGGAGAATTGTCTGAACCCAGGAGGCGGAGGTTGCAGTGAGCCGAGATCGCGCCATTGCACTCCAGTCTGGGTAACGAGCGAAACTCCATCTCAAAAAAAAAAAAAAAGAAATTTTTTATA
>CAUYOR010104613.1:0-10994 GCA_963573925.1 Callimico goeldii
CAGTGGCTCACACCTATAATCCCAGCACTTTGGGAGGCCGAGGCGGGTGGATCACGAGGTCAAGAGATCGAGACCATCCTGGTCAACAAGGTGAAACCCCATCTCTACTAAAAATACAAAAAAATTAGCTGGGCATGGTGATGCGCGCCTGTAATCCCAGCTACTTGGGAGGCTGAGGCAGGAGAATTGCTTGAACCCAGGAGGCGGAGGTTGCGGTGAGCCGAGATCACGCCATTACACTCCAGCCTGGGTAACAAGAGCAAAACTCTGTCTCAAAAAACAAAAAAAATAAAAAAAAAATTAAGTAAAAATAAAAAGCAAAAATGAAAAATATGCCCAAAGCATCATCCTTCCTTAAATATTGGGCTGGATGTGGTGGCTTACCCATCTAATCCTAGCACTTTCGGAGGCTGAGGTGGGAGTATGGCTGATACTTGAGGATGTGTTCTCTCAAAACCAGAGTAACCTAAGAAAAAGCCATTGGATTCAGGAAACCAGAATCCAACTAAGGAGAAGGACGGGGTATTCTAGGGATACTAATGGATGTGAGTTCCAGAGAGGTATTAGACCTTATGGGGAAGGAGACAGAGGCTCCAGGAGATGACAGGGCTGGTGCATCTCCTAATGCATTCATAATATTGAGCGTTGTAGCTGATGGAGAATTTGAGAATTAATTTGTGATAAGCACACCAAGTGTTGAAGTTTGTTTTCTTTGGGACAGGGAAATGGGGGGTTGGGACTTGATTCCTGGTTTCCTTTATAATGATAGTTTTTAAATTTTAATAATGCATAAAGATGTTACTTTGATCAAAATAAAAAATTATATTAAAAACAAAACTATCGGCTGGATGTGGTGGTTCACACCTGTAATCCCAGCACTTTGGGAGGCTGAGGCAGGCATATCACGAGGTCAGGAGTTCGAGACCAGCCTGGCCAACATGGTGAAATCCCATCTCTACTAAAAATACAAAATATAGCCAGGCGTGGTAGAAGGCGCCTGTAATCCCAGCCTCTCGGGAGGCTGAGGCAGAAGAATTGCTTGAACCCAGGAGGCAGAGGTTGCAGTGAGCCGACATCTTGCCACTGCACTCGAACCTGGGTGACAGAGTGAGACTCCATCTTGGAAAACAAAAATTATCAAATATTACTAATAAGGGTTAGTGTTATCATGGTTGTATTTGCTCAGAAACTTCAGCCCTGATACCTGCAGTGTGGGTACAGAGGATTCCATGGTAGCAGGGATTGTGGGGAGGGAGAAATGCAGTATAGACTAGTGTTTGCTGCCTACCTTGGAGTCACTGAGTATTAGGCACCCACAGGATGCTCTGCACCAGGCCAGGGTGTCTGGTGGAAGGGGTGGTGGTGGTAGAGGTCGCTGGATGGGCTTCAGGGAGTCTGTAAAATTGTGTGTTTTATGTCTTTTCTATATTTTCTTCATGAAATATATTTCTTCATGAAATATATCTTGCTTTATATAATGGAATAAAAATCCTGGTAATTTTTTTTTTTAATAGAACTAGGTCGGCCAGGTGCGGTGGCTCACACCTATAATCCCAGCACTTTGGGAGGCCGAGGCGGGCAGATCACGAGGTCAAGAGATTGATACCATCCTGGTCAACATGGTGAAACCCTGTCTCTACTAAAAATACAAAATTAACTGGGCATGGTGGCGCGCGCCTGTAGTCCCAGCTACTCAGGAAGCTGAGGCGGGAGAATTGCTTGAACCCAGGAGGTTGTGGTGAGCCGAGATCGCGCCATTGTACTCCAGCCTGGGTAACAAGAGCGAAACTCCGTCTCAAAAAAAAAAAAAAGAACTAGGTGTCACTGTGTTGCCCAGGCTGGTCTTGAACTCCTGCCTCCGCCTCTCAAAGTGCTGGGATTACTTTTAGTATTTTACATATTGCATAATTACATAGTTGCTATTCTTTGGGACTCCATTCATGTTATTTCATGCCTCACAGTAAATCAGAGTAACATACATGTCATTTTATTCCTCGAATAATATTTCAGCTACTATTCTTTTTTTCCAAATGAGGAAATTGGGGTGAACGTGCTTGTCATGTAGGTAGTAAGTGACAAGCTGGGCTTTGGAGCGAGGGTTATCTTTACTGTGCCATATTGCCCCTGGTAAACCCCAGGTCATAGTTCAGGCTTTTAGGACGTCGAGCCATACCCTCCCCTGCCTGGCTGGGTTTCCAACCTGACCTTCCACTATTTCCTGCTGTGACTTTTTTTTTGAGACAGAGTTTCCCTCTTGTTGCCCAGGGTGGAATGCAACAGCGCGATCTTGACTCACTGCAACCTCTGCCTCCCGGGTTCAAGCAGTTCTCCTGCCCCAGCCTCCTGAGTAGCTGGGATTACAGGCATGTGCCACTAGGCCTGGCTATTTTTTAAATTTTTTTTTTGAGACAAAGTCTCATTCTGTTGCTCTGGCTGGAGTGTAGTGGTACGATCTTGGCTTACTGCAACCTCTGCCTCCCGGGTTCAAGCAGATTCTCCTGCCTCAGTCCCTCATGATAGCTGGGATTATAGGCACGCACCACCATGCCCAGCTATTTTTTGTGTTATTAGTAGAGATGGGGTTTCTCCATGTTGGTCAGGCTGGTCTTGAACTCCTGACCTCAGGTTATCCACCCACCTCGGCCTCCCAAAGTCTTGGGATTGCAGGTGTGAGGCACTGCTCCTGGCCTCCTGCTTTGTCTTTTGCCTTCCAGCGTTGTGAGTGATTGGCAGCTTCTGCATACTTCACTTGGTGAGTCTGTCTTTGTGCATACTGTGTGTTCTCTTCACCTGCCCTGCAGACGCCTGGTTGCCCTCTGCCACTGGGTGCTGCCCTCTCTGTGAAGCCTTGTGGAGACATCCCTAGCAGAGCTCCTCATTCCCCGTGCTCCACTCCTACCCCTCATGTGTGTGTCCTTCTTTCAAAGGTTACAGTGATATTTTGCATTTACTTCTTGATCTTGGCGAGACTGAGGTATATTAGTGTAGGAACCATTTCACTCCTTTTGCTCAGCACATAATAGAGGACAAACGTGCTGCTAGGAAAGAGGTTACATGACAAGTAACCATCAATCTCTTCTAATAGCTTCACCCATCTCAGATGCATTCTCTAGAGAGCAAACACGGTGATAGTTATTTATTTATCGTGATTTTTTGTGAAATAGGTTCTCACTTTATTGCTCAGGCTGGTCTCAAACTCCTGGCCTCAAACGATCCTCTCGCCTCTGCCTCCCAAAGTCCTGTGGTGATTTTTATTATTTATTTATTTATTTGTTTGTTTATTTTTTGAAACGAAGTTCCCTCTTGTTGCCCAGGCTGGAGTGCAATGGCGTGATCTCGGCTCACCGCAATCTCCGCCTCCCGAGTTCAAGGGATTCTTCTGCCTCAGCCTCCCGAGTAGCTGAGGTTACAGGCATGTGCCACCATGCCCAGCTAATTTTATATTTTTACTAGAGACGAGCTTCCACCACATTGGTCATGGCTGGTCTCGAACTTTTGACCTCAGGTGATCCACCCACCTTGGCCTCCCAAAGTGCTGGGATTACAGGCGTGAGCCACTGCACTCAGTGGATTTTTATTTTAGTGCAAATGTGATCCTGTCATGATCTTGATTAAACCTTCAGTGGCTTCCCATTGCTTTTAGGATCAAGTTAAACATTTAACATGTCCTACTGTCAGGCTTCTCTGCGGTTACAAGACAGGGCCAAGACCTGACTATACCAGATACAATGAGCCACTTTCACTATCAGACTGTTTGTTACTTATATAGACAGCAAAAGGGAGAATAAGCCACAAGGATCAGCTCCCTGGTCCTCTTCTGGAATACCAAAATGGATGACACCGAAACAAAAGAAGCTGATGACTGCACCACAAGGTATGGAGTGCCCTGTTGCCGAGAGCCACGTCCAGACTGCAGCCAAGAGGTTTCCCTTCCGCAGCTCTAGTGTGAGGGGCAGGGGCAGAAAGCACCTCACCCCATCAGAACTTGGAGGCAGGAGAAACTGTCTCCTGACAGCCTTCCTGGGGCTATAGGAAGGCAGGTGGGAGGTGGGCTCAGAGCAACTCCTTAAAGGCCTCCTGTCCTTTCAGGCTCCAGGAGGATCAAGGAATTCTGCCAAGACTCAGATACGCCGTGGCTCAAAGTTGTTAGGGCACCATTGTGTAGCTTTTCTACACCTTCAGTGTTCCTCGTGATACCTGGTTCCTTTTTGTCTCTTCAGTCTTACTTTTTGCCATTTCTTCTGCACTTTGCTACAGTCAAGCTGATTTTCTTTTCTTTTCTTTCTTTCTTTTTTTTTTGAGACAAGGTCTCACTCTGTCGCCCAGGCTGGAGTGCAGTGGCGCAATCTCGGCTCACTGCAGCCTCTGCCTCCCAGCTTCCAGGGATTCTCCTGCCTCAGCCTCCCGGGTAGCTGGGATTACAGGTGTGCACCACCACGCCCAGCTAATTTTTGTATTTTTAGTAGAGATGGGGTTTCACCATGTTGGCCAGGCTCGTCTCAAACTCCTGTCCTCAGGTGATCCACCCACCTCAACCTCCCAAAGTACTAGGATTTTAGGCGTGAGCCACTGTGCCGGGCTGGTTTTCTTTTCTTTCAATTGCAAATGCTTTCTTGCCATGAGAACCTTGCATATGCTGTTCTCTCTGTGCCCAATTCCCTGGACGCCTTCCCCTAAAGCCCATTTGTTTAGCCTCAGATCAAACATCACTTTCTTGGAGAAGCCTTTATCCAATTCTGGACTAGGCTGGCCAGCTTTATGTTGTTACAGCAGCTTAACTTTTCTCTCATAGCACTTCTCTCACATGGTCACTTACACAGTCCCTTGAGTGATTACTTGACATGTTTTCTCACCTAAAATTCAGCACCACAACACATAGTCTGGGACTGGAGAAATGTTTAATGAATCAGGAACATGTTAGTTTAAATTGGGGAGGTAGTATAAGGGGGGAAGCATTGACTTGCAGATTGGAGGGCTTGAATTCTGCCTCTAACAGCTGTTAACTAGGTATGTTACCTTAACATTCATATCCTCATCTGTCAAATGAAGAAAAAATTCTTGATGATCTGAGGTCATCTTGGGTTGTGATAATCTGTACTTCTAGATGAATCATCTAATTAACAGAGCTCTAGAGGGCTGCTTATCTAAGGTGAGAATCCACCTGCCTGTTTGGCCTCTCTGCTTGGCTATCAGTCCAATGTCCAGAACCAGACTCCTGATCTCACCCTGCATGCCTGCTCTTCCTGTTGTCTTCCCCATTTCAGCATTTCAGTTTTTTTTTTTTTTTTTTTTAAAAAGACGGGGTTTCACCATGGTGGTCAGGCTGGTCTTGAACTCCCGACTTCAGGTGATCCACCCGCCTTGGCCTCCAAAGTGCTTGGATTACAGGCCTGAGCCACAGCACTGGGCCCCCATTTCAGTTTATAGCAACTCATTCTTCCAGCTACTTAGGTCCAAAACCTAAGCGATATTCTTGACTTCTTCCCTCACACCCCTTGGCCAACTTTTCGGTAAATCATACTGTTGTTACCTTCAAAATATATCCAGACTCCTGCCCCTTCTCACCACCTCCACCAGTACTTCTGTGATCTTAGTCTCCAGCATCTTTCACTGGGCTGTTGTGTTGGCCTCCTACCTGGTCTCTCTGCTTCCTCTGTTCTATTGAGAGCAGCCCCAGGTCCTTGTAAAAAGTGAAGTCAGGTTACATAATTCCTCTTCAGCATTCTCCATCCCACTCATAGTTGGCAGAATCTTAACTGAATTCTACAAGGTCCTATATAGTCTGATTCGCTGCTCCCTCTTGATCTTCCTCTTACTGTTTTCCCTGTTTGTCTGCTCTAGCCATACTGGCTTCCTTGCTTAAAACACGTAAACATAAAGTTTACTGTCTTACCCATTTGCAAGTGCACAGTTCAGTGGCATTAAGTACATTCACATTGTTATGCAGCCATCACCACTATCCATCTCCAGAACTTGTTCATCTTGAATAGCTGAAACTAACTCCCCATTCCCTCCACCCAGCCCCTGGCAACCACCATTCTGCTTTTTGTCTCTATGAATTTACCTACTGAGTATCTCATGTAAGTGGAATCATACACTATTTGTTTTTTGTTGTGTGTGTGTGGTTTTGTTTTTTTTTGAGATGGAGTTTCGCTCTTGTTACCCAGGCCGGAGTGCAATGGCGCGATCTCGGCTCACCGCAACCTCCGCCTCCTGAGTTCAGGCAATTCTCCTGCCTCAGCCTCCTGAGTAGCTGGGATTACAGGCATGCGTCACCATGACCAGCTAATTTTTTGTATTTTTAGTAGAGACAGGATGTCACCATGTTGACCAGGATGGTCTCGATCTCTCGACCTCGTGATCCACCCGCCTCGGCCTCCCAAAGTGCTGGGATTACAGGCTTGAGCTACCGCGCCCGGCCCAAGATTATTTTTAAATAATATACACAAATATTTAGGGTTAGACTTGTTAGAATATGCAAAGAGCCCTAAAAATCTGCTCGCTCTCTCTCAGTACAGCACCGGCTTCTACAGTGGGGTCCACTCGAACCACTGGGGGAATGAAACAATATTGAATACCTTATTTAAAAATAAGAAAGCCAGGCATGGTGGCTCAGGCCTGTAATCCCAGCACTTTGGAGGCCAAGGCAGGTAGATCACTTGAGGTCAGAAGTTCAAGACCAGCCTGGCCAACATGGTCAAAGCTCATCTGTACTGAAAATACAAAAATTAACAAGGCATGGTGGTGGCAGGCACCTATAAACCCAGCTACTACTCTGGAGGCTGAGGCAGGAGAATCGCTTGAACCTGGGAGGCAGAGGTTGCAGTGAGCCGAGATAGCGCCACTGCACTCCAGCCTGGGTGACAGAGTGAGACCCTGTCTCAAAATAAAAATAAAATAAAAATAAGTTACTGTACTAACATTTAACATGATTAAAAGTATACGTATAAGTATAAGTGTGCGTGCGTGTGTGTGTAATCTCAGTTTTCTGATTTTTTTTCATTTGTGTTGCTAAAATATTCATTGGTGGTACCCTTGCAGGCAGGGTTCCTCTGAGGACTAAACAAGGTAACACTGACACAGGTACCAACGTACCAAGTACATGCTCAATGAACAGTGGTTTCCGCCCAGACGCAGTGGCTCATGTCTGTAATCCCAGCACCCTGGGAGGCCAAGGCAGGAGGACTCCTTGACCCCAGGAGTTTGAAACCAGCCTGGATAACATGGCAAGACCCAGTCTACAAAAACTTTTTTAAAAAAGCCAGGTATGGTGGTACACAACTATAATCCCAGCTACTTAGGAGGCTGAGGGAGGAGGAGTGCTTGAGCCCAGAACGTAGAGGCTGCAATGAGCTACGATCACCCCACTTCTCTCTACCCTGGGCGGCAGAGTGAGACCATCCTAAAAAACAAAAACAGTGTCAATAACAACAACGGTTTACTTCCTTAGGGGAGAGGGAGTTGAGAGTAAAGAGATCCTTTTCCACATCCTAAAAGATGGCGGAGCACACCCCAACTCCACTACCTTTTAAGAAGCCTGCTCTTAGACTGTGCTTATGTCCCAGGCCTGTGCCACTGCCTGGGAGCTTAACAGACACCTCCCAGGACCGCCTGACTCCAGGACTGTGAAGCCATAAACCCCACCTCTAAAAACCGGCACACACAGCAGTCCCAGCGCAAGCACACTCCACCAAGCTGCCCTGGAGACGAAGCTGAGCACGCGCATGGCTGCAGCTCACAATGGAAACCTCCATTTCTGGCCCTGAGGCCAGGATGGTGCACTACTATTTATTATGCCTCTGGCATCCCAAGCAAACATTCTGTGTAAGTCTCCATGTGTTTAAATCACCCACATCAAGCAGCATGTACCATATGGAAAAACAAGCTCTGCATGCTCCAGAAGCTATGCTTTGACTGAAGAAAGCCAAGGCGTGTGGAATCCTGAGCAGAAGAGGCTTTGGAAGTTCAATTAGTTGGGCACACCATAGAGAGCAAGGCGCTTAGTACAGTTTCGGTTTTTCTTTAGTTATTTTTCCCTGGATTTGAAGGAAGGGAAAGGATGTGTTGCAAATGAATAAGGAAAATGGAAACGCAGGGATAGATGACGCAAACTCAGCAAAGGTGGACAGCTTTTAGCTCCCAGATCCTGGCTGCTGCAGGTTCACAGGAGGTGCGTGCAGGAGGGAAAACCCGCTCTGCTCCTCCACTCGGGCTGTCGTCTCGGAGCCCCAGGCCTGGCTGCCAAACCATCTGCTCGTAGCAGCTGAGATATTAACACATGTGAAAAGTGGACCTCCAATTCCAGCACCAACCCCCTTTATTTCCTACGCAACCTGGGTGGCCGTGCTGACCTGAGATTCCACTGGGCCCATCGCTACTTTTATAAACTCACCAAAGGAAGGCCATGCACTTGGTTGGCAGGAGAGAGCCTACTGGCTTTACTTTCAAAATTGGCCTTGAAAGATGGACCCTCCTGTCACAGCGTTCCTCTCTCACATCGTGTTTCTGCGAGACTCGTTTTTATGGCATACACAAACACATAAACACACAGCTGAACTTGCGGCTCGGAAGAGTTTTCTCTTTTACCTTCAACTGAGAAGCCAACATAAGTATCTCAGATTAAGCTATGTCTGATTACACAGGGCTTAGAGTTATATTCCACAGGAACGACGTCTATACTGACTGCATAGTGATTCTCCACCCTATTTCCTAAGTTGAAGTTCAAGGACAAATGAGCCCACTTAGATGAATGAATAATTCTGTGGATTTCCTTAGCAGAGCACATACCAAAATCAGTAAGAAATGGAATATTTGATTTCTGATAAATGAGTACCAAATATTAGGCTAAAAATCCCATTTAAAGCTGCTTTTAACTCTATGTGGCACTAGACTAGCTGCGGGCTGGCTCTGGCTGCATCCTCGAGTGAAAAACTCGTAGAAACCAGTCACTCCTGCACAGTTATGTTCCAAAAGAAATAATCATATAGTAGCAAAGATGTATTAGGTTTTGACTGGGTGTCAGGTACTGTGCTAATTATTTTGTATGCATTTGCTCATTTAATCCACATAACTGTAAATTAGATATTATTTTGTGCTCATCTTAAAGATAAGAAAACAGAGGATAGACTGATAACATCGATTGTGAGAATTTCACAGCCAGCAAGTGGGTGTCAGCACCTATGTATGGACATCTGATTTCAAAGCCCTACGTCACTGCGCTGCATAAAGGCATTTGATGACTATAAGACAGAGGCAACTCTCACAAATAAGGAAAAATCCACTTGACATCAAGGCCATCTTCACTGTTCTGCCCTTTGGGGCTTGTTCACTCTCTGGCTGAAAGGTCTTTTTTTTTTTTTGAGACGGAGTCTCACTCTGTCACCCAGGATGGATTGCAGTGGCGGAAACACGGCACACTGCAACCTCTGCCGAGGGTTCCAGCAATTATCCTGCCTCGACCTCTTGAGTAGCCAGGATTACTGGTGTCTGCCACTGCACCTGGTTAATTTTTGTAGTTTTTAGTACAGACAGGGTTTGACCATGTTGGGCAGGCGGGTCTTGAACCCCTGACCTCATGAACCACCCGCCTCTGCCTCCCAAAGTGCTGGGATTACAGGCGTGAGCCACCAAGTTCAGCCTGAACAGTCTTTTTAAAAGCATGGCTCCAAAGTTATCCACATCTGCCCATTGTCTACATTATAAATAGCCAGTTTGCAAGTTTGGGGAAAATATGCCCAAATAATTCTTTCAGTTATTTGAAAACCAATGGAAATAAAAACGCAAATAAGTTCACTAGGTTAACAGAACGCCCCATTCTAATCACAAGCTCTAGCATCTACTCTAAATGGAAGTTTTATCTTAGATGTTTGGCGAATTCAGAAGACATTGTTTTATAATTTTACCAAAGATCCATGCCGGAATTTTTTAAAATCCTGAGACAGAAGGTCACCTCTCTACAAGCTGGTGGTTAGCTAAGCTACCCTGGTTTCCTTCAGTTTGTCCTTGGGCCAGTGTGAGTGTGTCAAGGTGACTGATCCACCACCATGACCCTGGTGGCTTCTTCTCATCAACCCCGGGCACTAACCACGCATCCCGGTTAGAGAAGACACGAAATACAGAGTCCACTGGAGCCACTGGGAATGCCAGCAAGACCATGTGTTCCCATATCTATGCATTTAAACTGCTGTGTTCCTTCTACACAACTGGCACTCGCTAGAAACTGGGAGCACAAAGCCAAGTCAGAGCCCACCCGTGGCCTGAAAGAGCTTCTAGTCTAGCTGGAGGGTCAGACAAGAAAATGATAGATTCGCCGATTATTTCAGAGGCGTGCAAGAAGTGCTGCTGGAGCGCAGAGAAGGAGCAGCTCAGCCACACTCCATCAGGTTTCCTTAAGGAACTAAGTTCTAAACACTAGGAGGAAGTAGATAGGAAGTAGAGGAGAAGACGGCGTTACTGGAAAGGGGAAAACAAAAGGGCTCTGGAAAGGTCCCCAAGGAAGGCGACATGGCTGCAAAGTAAAACTCAACTGTAGCTTATGTGCAAGTCACTCTTTCTATCAATACCTTGAAGTGACAACGACTGAGATCCTGTTGTGGTTGTATACATGTGTCTGATGGGAATCTCAGTTTTATACGACAGAAACCAATGCTGGCTCTTTTTATGTTGGGTTGGTGTGAATGTCATTGCCGTTTTGGCAATTATCAGTCGTAGGGATTTAATGCTTCCGTTGCACCAAGCTTGGTTACGTGCTTTATGCATATGAATTCACCCAGAGCCCAATGGGGAGGTACCATTATTATTCTCATGTTGCAGGCAAGGAAGCCAAGATCCTGGGCCAGGCGCGGTGGCTCAAGCCTGTAATCCCAGCACTTTGGGAGGCCGAGGCGGGTGGATCACGAGGTCAAGAGATCGAGACCATCCTGGTCAACATGGTGAAACCCAGTCTCTACTAAAAACACACAAAAAAATGAGCTGGGCATGGTGGTGCGTGCCTG
>CAUYOR010104615.1:0-10956 GCA_963573925.1 Callimico goeldii
CATTGTGGAAGACAGTGTGGTAATTCCTCAAGGACCTAGAAATAGAAATTCCATTTGACCCAGCAATCCCATTACTGGGTATATATCCAAAGGACTATAAATCATTCTACTATAAGGATACATGCACATGAATGTTCATTGCAGCACTGTTTACAAGAGCAAAGACCTAGAATCAACCCAAATGCCCATCGATGATAGACTGGTTGGGGAAAATGTGGCACATATACATCATGGAATATTATGCAGCAATCAAAAACGATGAGTTCATGTCCTTTGTAGGGACATGGATGAACCTGAAGAACATCATTCTCAGCAAACTGACACAAGAACAGAAAATGGAATACTGCATGTTCTCACTCATAGGCGGGTGTTGAGCAATGAGAACACATGGACACAGGGAGGGAGCACTACACACTGGAGTCTGTGGGGGGAATAGGGGAGGGACAGCGAGGGGTGGGGAGTTGGGGAGAGAGAAGCATGGGGAGAAATGCCAGATATAGGTGAAGGAGAGGAAGGCAGCAAGTCACACTGCCACGTGTGTACCTGTGCAACTATCTTGCATGTTCTTCACATGTACCCCAAAACCTAAAATGCAATAAAAAAAAATCTCTCTACATACATGTATCCTATTGGTTCCAACAAAAATGTGAGTCAATTCTTCAAAAAAAAAAATCCCTCTACATACATGTATCCTATTGGTTCTGTTTCTCTGAAGAGCTGTGAC
The DNA here is from genome assembly GCA_963573925.1 of Callimico goeldii. Taxonomy (NCBI): domain Eukaryota; kingdom Metazoa; phylum Chordata; class Mammalia; order Primates; family Cebidae; genus Callimico; species Callimico goeldii. The sequence continues at coordinate 725 of CAUYOR010104615.1, forward strand.
TAATACACATGGTATTATGTATGTTTTTTTTTTAAAGATGGAGTTTTGCTCTTGTTACCCAGGCTGGAGTGCAATGGAGCGATCTCAGCTTACTGCAACCTCCACCTCCTGGGTTCAAGCAATTCTCCTGCCTCAGCCTCCCGAGTAGCTAGGACTACAGGCGTGTGCCACCATGCCCAGCGATTTTTTTGGTATTTTTAGTAGAGACGGGGTTTCACCATGTTGACCAGGATGGTCTCAATCTCTTGACCTCATGATCCACATGCCTCGGCCTCTCAAAGTGCTGGGATTATAGGCATGAGCCACCATGCCCAGCCATATTAAATATCTTTTATATTTGACACCGAATGTTTATTTCTAGCCTTGACTTCTCCCTTGAACTCCATATGTACATATCCGACTGCTTAGTTAACCTCTCCATTTAATAAATAATAGATCTCAAAAAAATTAGCTGTCTTAAGCCATACTATAGATTTGTCTCAAACTATTGCTTCCCCCCTCCCATCTTTCTTCCTCCTCTCTGTGTGTTCCTGCTTTTCCTTGAAGAGTACCACCATTTGCCCCATTGTTAAAGCCAGAAATCTAGAATTATTTTCTTTCTCTTACATCTGTTTTTCCATCCATCTGTACAACATCCATCTGTACAATTAGCTTTACCTTCAAATGTACTTTTTTTGAGACAGTCTTACTCTGTCGCCCAGGCTACAGTGCAGTGGTGCAATCTCAGCTCACTGCAACCTTTGCCTCCTGGGTTCAGGTGATTCTCCTGCCTCAGCCTCCCAAGTAGCTGGGATTACAGGCTCCCACCACTGTGCCCGGCTAATTTTTGTATTTTTAGTAGAGATGCGGTTTTACCATGTTAGCCAGGCTGGTCTCTGACTCCTGACCTCGTGATCCTCTAGCCTTGGCCTCCCAAAGTTCTGGGATTACAGGCGTCAGCCACTGTGCCCAGCCTCAAATGTATTTTTTAACCTCACTAATCAGCCTTTATCATCTCTAGCTTGGACCAGCACAGTAACTTCCTAACAGGTTTGTATATCTCCACTTTTAAGTCTTGCCCTCCTTAGCCTATTCTCCACACAACTGAGCAATTATTTTACTGTACAACAATCATTTTCTTCTTTTCTCGTCACACTCTGGTGTATTACCACATTTAAAAGGAAGTCTAAAATACTGACTATGGCCTGATGATGGATGTGACCCCTGGCTATTCCTCTGACCTCACTTCCTACCACTTTTTTCCCTCACTCATTAGGCTTTAGACATATTGGTTGCTTTGTAGATTCTTAGATGAGTCAAGTGGACTCCTAGCTTAGGGCTTTAGTATGTTGAAGTCAGAATAAAAATGTGGCGACAAGTCTTTAAATTAAAATTTTTTATTTGGAAAGAAAGAATAGCAATTTGGGACATATATGCAGACAGGGTGGTCTTCAGTATGTCTGAAGAACAAAGAGAAGGTTAGAGGTTTTAGAAATAGGAGAAATGTTACATATTGCTTTTCAAGAAAGTTCTTTGGCACTAGTTAGGGTTTGGGGAGCTGGCAAGCTCTGGTGAGTGATGGAAGTGAGCAAAGTTAGTCCTAGAGTTTCAACAAGTTATCTTAGCATTTGTAGATAAAATTGGTCTCAGATTACAATAGGCAGTTTCAGCAGTCAGGCTTGCAGAGAATTATATTCTTGGAGCAATGTTTTGTACCCTGAGTGCTTTTCCCCCAGCCCCTTGGCTCTGATTTAGTTGGGTATGACAAGAATGACCCAATTTTTTTTTCTTTTTTTCTGAGATGGAGTCTAGCTCTGTTGCCCAGGCTGGGGTGCAATGACGTGATCTCAGATCACTGCAACCTCTGCCTCCCTGGTTCAAGTGATTCTCCTGCCTCAGCCTCTCAAGTAGCTGGGGCTACAGGCACATGCCACCACGTCCAGCTAATTATTTGTATTTTTAGTACAGACGGGGTTTCACCTTGTTAGCCAGGATGGTCTCGATCTAGTGACCTCGTGATCTGCCCACTTCGGCCTCTCAAAGTGCTGTGATTACAGGCATAAGTCACCACAACCAGCCAACGAAGAACTCTTTCAAAAAAGCTTTTTGCGTGTGTGTGTGTGTGTGTGTGTGTGTGTGTGTGTGTGTGTGTGTGTGTGTGTGAAAGAAAGCAATGAAATGGGGTGCTGATAACTACAAGGGTTGGGGCACATGGGATCATGAGAGCCTTTTCTTTCTTTTTGGAGACAGTCTTGCTCTGTCATCCAGGCTGAAAAGCAGTGGCATGATCATGACTCACTGCAGCCTCAAACTCCTGGGCTCAAGCGATCCTACCACCTCAGGCTCCTAAGTAGCTAGGACTGCAGGCATGTACCACCACACCTGGCTGACTTTTATACATTTTTTTTTTAATAGAGACAAGGTCTTGCTATGTTGTACAGGCCAGTCTTGAACTGCTGGCCTAAAGCAGTCCTCCCGTCTCAGCCTCCCAAAGTGCTGGGATTACAGGTATAAGTTATTTTGGTCGGCAGGCTTTTTTAAAATGGTAAAACAACATTACATGTGTATGATAATGGAAATGATCAGGTAGAGAAAAAGCAATTGATGATGCCAGAGAGGGAGACTAATTTCAAGAATGATGTTTATGAATATAAAGAAGGAAATAAAAGATGAGAATCCATACACAAGTGAAGTTGGCCTTCACTATTCTCTGCATAACTAGCAATTCTTTGAACATACAACAATTATTTGCTTCTCTTCTCTTCACACTCTGTCTTCTTATCACATTTAAAATTAAATCCAAAATCCTGACTGTGGCCTGAGGCTGGATCTGACCTCTGGCTATTCCTCTGACATCACTACCTGTCACTTTTTTCCTCACTCATCAGGAAATAATAATATGAGGGAAGGCAGGGAATATGGCAGCTTGCTGGTTGAGATGAAAATATAAGGGAGTTCTGTCTGATTGATGCTATTTTCTTAAAGAAGAAAGTAGGTCATGAGCTAATGCAAGGGGTAGGGGCATTAGAAGTTTGAGGAAAGAGGGATGCGTATGAAATAGGCATTTTGGATCCTGGGAAATAAATATACCAGGGATGCAAAGGATTGTTGGGCAACAATGAGGACACATTTGAAGTTTGTGGTCTTGACTTTAAAGTGAAATCACTTTGAATTTCTGTGTTTCCTTTAGCAATGTTTTGCTGCTTTAAGTGGGGTATAGAATATGTGGACAGCTAGGTTCAGCAAGGGCGGCCTTGCCATGTCACTGTGATTGAGGAGTTTGCACTTCATCTTGAGGGTCCTAGAGAGCTACTGAAGGTGTGAGTAAAGAAGATTTGGGTATTACAAAGATTATTCTAGGCCAGGCACGGTGGCTCACGCCTGTAATCCCAGCACTTTGGGAGGCCGAGGCGGGTGGTCAAGAGATCGAGACCATCCTGGTCAACATGGTGAAACCCTGTCTCTACTAAAAATACAAAAAATTAGCTGGCCATGGTGGTGCGTGCCTGTAATCCCAGCTACTCAGGAGGCTGAGGCAGGAGAATTACCTGAACCCAGGAGGCGGAGGTTGTGGTGAGCCGAGATCGCGCCATTGCACTCCAGCCTGGGTAACAGGAGCGAAACTCCGTCTCAAAAAAAAAAAAAAAAAAAGAAAGATTATTCTAGCTCAGTATGGTGTGTGTGTATATAAGAGAAAGGCTTATTATAGGTAGAACAGTAGTTTAATACAATAGGAGGCTTTATCAAACACCTGCATAGATTTGTTATAGCTTAGATGACAGTTCAGGAACATAGAGAGGGTCTATTTCCAGCATATTCTGAGTGCCTACTGTATATCAGATTCTGTAAAGACAAAATAAACAAGGGTTTGCCTATCCAAAGCTCTTATAGAAGATTTATAATTATTATTAGGTAGTTGGGGGACACAGAAGAGGGAAGGAGCAATTAACACTGGGTGGAAATCTGGGAAGACTCTCAGAGGAGAAATATTTCAGATGAGCTTTGAAGTACTAGGCCCTCAGGGAGGGAAGATAATTCTTGAAAGGAAGAATGAGTCCAGTCAAGATATATGAAATGTATATTAAGTGTGATAGAATATTGTTTGCTAGGGAAAAAAAAAGAAATGTATATTAAGACATTTTGTGTTTACGATTTGCTACAGCCAGGCACAGTGGTTCACACCTGAAATCCTAGCACTCTGGGAGGCCGAGGCAGGTGGATCACTTAAGCCCCAGAGTTCGACCAGCCTGGCCAACATGGGGAAACCCCATCTCTACTAAAAATACAAAAAATTAGCCAGACGTGGTGGTGCACGCCTGTAGTCCCAGCTACTTGAAAGGCTGAGAATTGCTGGAACCAGGGAGGCAGAGGTTGCAGTGAGCTGAGATGCGCCACTGTGTGTACTTCAGCCTGGGTAACAGAGCAAGAGACTGTCTATAAATAAATAAATAAATAAATAAATAAATAAATAAATAAATAAATAAATAAATAAATAAATAAATAGCTGCATGATGAGAAATGGTGGAAGAAGATGAGGTTCTTCGTTAACCAGCAACTAAATAGAACTAAGGAGTTTTTTCTCTAGAATTTATGACAAGGTAAGGCATCTGGGCCCTTACAGCAGCAAGAAGGATTTAAAAGAAAAGAAGATGGTTTTAAAATGGTGATTTTTAACTTAAAGAAAAATAATTACATGATGCTACTCTGGGTGTTTGGGCTATAATTTGCTCACTTAGGAACAATGTGAAGTTAAAATGCCTTATCTAGCCTTTTCTGGAATGCTATAATTACTCTGAGCTGGCTATACAAGATGTTTTCAATGGCAAGGCTCTTCAAATCAATCCTTATTACTTGCTTTTAGTACATTATTTCAAGTTAAATGATCCTTCTGTGTCCTAAGTCATGCTTTTGAAATAAGGTTTGTTTTTTTTTTTGAGACAGAGTCTTGCTCTGTTGCCAGGCACGAGGCTGGAGTGCAGTGGCATGAGCTTGGCTCACTGCAACCTCCGCCTCCCGGGTTCAGGCAATGCTCCTGCCTTAGCCTCCCAAGAAGCTGGGACTACAGGCGCGTGCCACCATGGCCAGCTAATTTTTTTGTGTTTTCTAGTAGAGACGGGGTTTCACCATGTTGGCCAGGATGGTCTCGATCTCTTGACCTCATGATCCGCTCGCCTTGGCTGGGATTACAGGTGTGAGACATCGCACCCGGCCCAAATTAAGGTGTATTTTTGATATATTTCTAAGAATGAGGAGTTTATGACCCTGGTTCATGGTCATTGTGTAGATTAAATGAGATAAAGTCATATAAAATGATTAATACAGGGCTTGGCTTGGGAGCCAGAAATAATGTTTTGTAGTTTCTCTTAGTCCCAGCTTTCTTTTCATGTTTTTCCTTCTTTCCTCCTTAAATCACATTGTTTCCTGAACATCCATATACTAGATTCATCATCTGTTCTAGGGACCCCAGAATCAGGTGAAACATTCAAGTCAATAATCACCATACAGGGGAAGTGTCAAGTTAGTGTGTGTAGAGTGCGTGTCCATTTAGAGGGTGAGGAGGCTAAACCAAGCCTCCGAATTTCACCTTGGAAGGGCCTGGCAGGACCTAGAAGTGGCTGTTTCCTTGTTAAGCAGAAGTGTGGCTTCTGCTAGCTTTTAGGAGCCTGCAGTGCTCTCACCTGAGAGTGCTTCAATTTGGTGTTATCCAAAGAAGTGGGAGAGCCATTCATTCATTCATTCATTATTTATTCAGCAAATATTCACAGACTGCTAGTGTGCGATGCTGAGTAAGAACATGCGTAAGAGCAGTGAAGCATGAGAAAGCAGGCTCACCTTAGCAGCTGCAGGTGGCTGGGCGTGGCTGGAGTTGAAGGACACTCTCAGTTTTCCTTAAAACAAACAATAAAAACTAAATTCGAGTTGGGCACGGTGGCTCACGCCTATAATCCCAGCACTTTGGGAGGCCCAGGCGGGTGGATCATGAGGTCAAGAGATCGAGACCATCCTGGTCAACATGGTGAAACCCTGTCTCTACTAAAAATACAAAAATTAGCTGGGCATGGTGGCGTGCGCCTGTAGTCCCAGCTATTTGGGAGGCTGAGGCAGGAGAATTGCTTGAACCCAGGAAGCAGAGGTTGCGGTGAGCCCAGATCTTGCCATTGCACTCCAGCCTGGGTAACAAGAGCAAAACTCCGTCTCAGAAAAAAACAAAAACCAAACCAAAACAAAAAAAACTAAACTCAGAATCTGATAAGGAAGAGGTGCTCTCAGGGGAAGTTAGGTGTTTTCCTGAGAATCTGTCATTTCTTTTCAGTATTAGTCAGGATGAACTAGACGTTACTTTTTAAAAGCCTAATAACTTCCTTTAGGGAATTCCCCAAACTGACTAATTCATGACCTCAGGGCAGTGGGTCCCAAACTTTGCTGCCAACTCGAATCCTCTTTGGAGGCGTTTTTTTTTTTTTAACGCAGAGGTCCGGGTAATACTCCATACCAATAACATCAGAATGTCTGGGGGTGGGAGCCGGCACTAGGATTCTAAAGGTCATCACGTGATGACAACAGGTACTACTGCCTTCGGGCATAGTCTAGTTTCTTCAGTAAAAACACACTTATTCCAAATTTGGTTCCAGAGTTGCCTTAAATTGTTTTTGCTCTGTTCTTAGGTTGGGGCGGCTATGAGCAGGCAGAGGATGTGGTGTCACCCAATTAGGAGCTCTCAGTTTGCTAAGCCAATTAGCATAGGTTGCCAGGGCTGCACGAGGAGTGGATTTCTGCTTTGTCATTCTGACTCTGGCAGTTGGCCCGCCCTCTCAGCGCAGGGCGTGGCTTCTCGTAGTCTTTAGGAACCAGCATCCCTTTCACCCCAGTTTCCTTCAGTCCGGCATTTGCAGCGGAGTGGAAAGAGTCCTGAAGGAGAGCCTGATGTCTTCATCATTCTCTAATTCTTGTAAGCTCTGCGTTGGGTGAAACCAGACAAAGCTGAAAGCCCGGTGATGGGATCGCGCGGGGGATGGCCTGCCGGAGGGGTAGAAACCATTGCGCCTGGGGGGAGTAGTGTGTGTCCCGGGGAAGGGGAAATTATATTTTAAAGCGAGTGCGAGCTGGCGGGAGGCTTTTCCAAATCCAGGCAGGTTCGTGGCGTTTGCGGTTTCCACCCGTGACACAAAGCGTCAGCATGTGGTAGGTGAGACCGGCCCCTGTCGGCTGGCGGTTTCCTTCCTCTTGCTCTTTGTAGAGACAGTTTGCAGACAGAGGAGAAAATGGTTATTGCATTGTTTCTTACAGAGACTGTCTTGAAATGCAGACGACAACGTGATGGGTGGATTGACAGGTCCTTAACTGCATTAAGAAAGTGTAACTATGGAATGCTTCTCCAGGAATTTTCACACCATTTAATCCTCAGAAATCCTGAGAGACTGGCAAAATACTTGGGGTCTCCACGTTTTATAAGTGGGGAAAGCAAGGCTTAGAAGGATCAAGTAGCATGTCCAGCTTGACACAGACTGTTAAATGGGGTGGCGGCGACGACGACGACCCCAGGGCTTCCTCACTGTCTCAGGCAGTACAGGATAGTGATTAAGAGCGTACACACTGCCTGGGTTTGAATCCTGCCTCTGATGTTGAGTAGCTCCTTGGGCTTGGACAAGTTTCTGAGCTTTTCTGAACCTGTTTCCCTGTCCGTACGTTTGGCCTGGTAATACCTACTTATAGAGTGGTTGTAAAGTTGAAATGTAAGTATGTGTGAACCAGTATAGACAAGTTAGCTACTATTATTACCATTAAGCAGCTATACTTTTGAGTGTTAGTGTAATTTTGTCTCATGAATGGGCCTCATATCAGTGTAACTGGAATCTGTATTCTCCACCTAGTTCAACCCTTTGTGAAATTTTACCGTTTGTTCCTAGTCTCATCTGTAGCGTTGCATATTGCTTCAGGATTCTTTTTAAGAAAGCACCAGGTAGGCAGAGTGTTCTTAATTTTGCTCCACGGTTTCAAATTTTAAGGAAACATTGAAGTTGGATTTTGGTGTTCAGTATATACAGAGTTCTAAGCAAGATCAAATTGGAAGGTGTTTTGTGAAAGTTGAGATAAATGTGTATTAAGCTTCTTAATTGGAGTTTTTCTGAATTCGGGATTTACCGGAAAGTAGGACGTTTAATTTTAGCAGGCCGTGCAATGATTTAACCCTGACCGGAATTCAGACATTTATATCTAGCCTTGAGGCCATATTCTCAGCTAGTGTGCAGATTTGCCGGGGTCAGGGTCCAAGCTTTATTGTGAGTTCTAGCCTTTGTCAGAATTGCAGCAAGTCATGCTAACTTGCAAGGGAGCCACCCGAGGGCAATCGGTGCTTGCAGGGCAGGGATGGAAGCCCCGCCCCCAGTGCAGTTCCCGCCGGGCTGCAGGGGAGGAGAACCTCACATGCTCCGCTCTGCTTTTGTGCCACAGAGGACGGTCGGGCCCTGGAAGGAGCGCTCTCGGAATTGGCCACGGAAACCGACCTGCCCATTGTGTTTGTGAAACAGAGAAAGATAGGCGGTCATGGTCCAACCTTGAAGGTAGGAGAGAGTAACGTGCCTTTTTAAACGGGGGATGGGCTCATCGAGCCCAGCTTGCTCACAGCTTGCCTTTTAAAGCCGGCGTGGCTGTGACCCTCCAAACGGGGCGCAGCGCTGGAAAATGACGAAGAAACGCTCATGGGCTAGCGCATGTGTTAATCGAAGTTGATCAGACGGACAAATTTCACATCCTAGGAAACTTGAAATTTCTGTTTTTATCTTTTAAAATAGCTTTTTAAAAATGTAATTTTTCTCCTATTTCCCCTTCTTTCCCTTCTAGTTGTAAATAAATTTTTTTGGCAGCAATGCAATCTGCTAAATGTCGTTTAGGGAAGTCCTGAGAAAAGGGGATCAGGAAATGCTTATCTTTGTCATCACGGCGGCCCGGAATCTTCCTCTTAATTCTCTCAGGGGTAGGGGGACCCGGAAACCCCAGGCTCTGAGGAGACCAACCAGAAATCTCTTGGGGTGACTTCGTTTTCCTTCAGGTGTCTCTTTTTTAGCCCAGAGTTAACAGTTGGGTGAAAGGAAAGGAAGAAATTTTCCCTTTGGTGGCAAACATCATGGAAATCCTTCCTTAGACCTACAGCACTCAGGAGTTACAGCCACTGAGGGATTTATAGCCTCCAGTGTTGGAAAAATGCTTGGAAGCTGGGTGCATGTTTAAGGCAACAGGACACCTGGGTGATATTCTGTATCACCTGTGGTAGGTTACCACATCAGCAAACCTCCCCTGATGCCATCACCACGATCCATCTGATTTTTGCCCTTACCCATTTATATCTATGTAATTATTATTATTTTTTGAGTTTCATTCTTGTTGCCCTGGCTAGAGTGCAATGGCGCCATGTCGGCCCAATGCAACCTGTGCCTCGCGGGTTCAAGCGATTCTCCTGCCTCAACCTCCCGAATAGCTGGGATTACAGGTCTGCGCCACCATGCCCAGCTAATTTTGTATTTTTAGTAGAGGTGGGTTTTCTCCATGTTGGTCAGGCTGGTCTCGAACTCCTAACCGCAGGTGATCTGTCCACCTCAGCCTCCCAGAGTGCTGGGATTACAGGCGTGAGCCACTGCGCCTGGCCTATATCTCTGTAATTTTTAAGAAATGAAAACATTGCATTCTTAGAAGTAAATGTGAAAATACTTGAGGCCTGCATTAAATGTAAAAATATATTTAGATGTGTTGCAACCTTAGGAAAAATACTAATAATTTGAATTTGCATTTTTACTTTGTCTTCTAAAAGTATTTTATTTATTTTGACATAGTTATAGGGAATGGATCTAGGCTTCAAACACAGCAAATTAATGGAAACAAATTAATGGAAATACAGAGGCTTTTTGCATTAGGTTAAATATATTGTGTTACTCAGACCTTTAGTTTGCAGGTAGAATGAGACAACGATCTATTATATTAATATTCCTTGTTGGCCAGGCACAGTGGCTCACACCTGTAATCCCAACACTTTGGGAGGCCAAGGCAAGTGGATCGCTTTGAGCTCAGGAGTTCTAGACCAGACGGGAACATGGTGAAACCCCGTCTCTACTAAAAATACAAAAATTAGCTGGGGCATGGTGGCGCATGCCTGTGGTCCCAGCTACTCTGGGACTGAAGCAGAGGCCGGAGAATCGCTTGAGCGAGGGAGGTGGAGGTTGCAGTGAGCTGAGGTGGAGGTTGCAGTGAGCTGAGATTGC
>CAUYOR010104616.1:0-14584 GCA_963573925.1 Callimico goeldii
TGTCCTTTGTAGGGACATGGATGAACCTGGAAACCATCATTCTCAGCAAACTGACACAAGAGCAGAAAATCAAACACCACATGTTCTCACTCATAGGTGGGTGTTGAACAATGAGAACACATGGACACAGGGAGGGGAACACTACACACTGGGGTCTGTTGGGGGGAAATAGGGGAGGAGGGTTGGGCGTTGGGGAGAAATAGCATGGGGAGAAATGCCAGATATAGGTGATGGGGAGGAAGGCAGCACATCACACTGCCATGTGTGTACCTATGCAACAATCTTGCATGTTCTTCATATGTACCCCAAAACCTAAAATGCAATAAAAAAATGGAAAAAAAAAAGAATAGAAGTCTGGTGGAGCCAGGTAAAACTAGAAGCAGGAACATGATTTTGGTGGTTCTAACAACAACAAAAAAATAGAAGTGAAGCAGACATGAAAATGGGCATGTGATGGGTATGTGGTTAGGAGGCAGACTTACGGAGATCTGAAAGAAAATTAACACAAATGAGTAATAAGTAAGTTGTAAGCGATGGTGAAAAGGAGGTGATTAAGGGGACACCCAGTTTTCTGGTTTGAACAAGTGTGTGGACCACGATGCCTTCAATGAGCTGGTGAATCAGAAGGATGTGACTTGCAAGGGTGTGTTCATGGCTGGTGATGGAGGAAGGCAGAGGTAAAGAGTTCACCTTTAATTAATTAATTAATTGATTGTTTATTTATTTCTTGAGACAGTCTTAATCCCTTGCCCAGGCTGGGTGAAGTGGTATGAGCTAAGCTCACTGCAACATCCATCTCCTGGGTTCAAGCAATTCTCAGTGCCTCAGCCTCCTGAGTAGCTGGGACTACAGGCATGTACCACTATGCCCAGCTAATTTTTGTATTTTGAGTAGGGACAGGGTTTCACTGTGTTGGCCAGGCTGGTCTTGAACTCCTTACCTCAAGTGATCCCCCTACCTTGGGCTCCCAAAGTGCTGGGATTATAGGTGTGAGTCACCACACCTGGCCAAGAGTTCACGTTCAGATGTGGTGAGTCAAAGGTAAATGAACAAAAAGAAAAGAAGTAAACAGGCATGTGGGTTGCTCTTTCCAAAAATATACCTGTGAAGAGAAGAGCTTGTGAGGTTGTAGATGTTTATGTAGGTCAGGGAAAGACTTTTGAAGCTTTTGTATATGGTAGCCTCCATATCTCTGAGCAACTGGAGAAGATGTCATTTTCTGAGGGTCAGGGGAATAATGAATAAATATGATGAGTTGTGTGATTAAGTTTAGAATAGCTATATCAAACAAGAAAAGACTCATTTCAGATGCAAGGAAACACGGTTTGGTTAGAGACTATAAATGTGGAAGGACACTAATCCATTCACCTGTGAGATTCCCTTCAGTTGGCCCCAGAAACCAAGGTGTTATTAGCCAGGCTTCTTGGAGGCTGGAGAGAGCTGAACCGCTTCTTCTCTCAAGTTCCCAGTGTATTTAAGCATGCTGGAATGCCAAGAGGTTCTAAAATGCAGTGTTTCAAATGTTTACACTTAACAAATTCATACTTTTAACATGGGATAATCATGAAGCAAAATAGCTGTGATATTTACCGGATAATTATAGAATTTACTTAAACTGGCTGGGTGCTGTCGCTCACGCCTGTAATCCCAGCACTTTGGGAGCCTGAGGTGGGCAAATCAATCATAAGATCAAGAGATCAAGACCATCCTGGCCAACATGGTGACACCCTGTCTCTACTAAAAATTCAGAAATTAGCTAGGTGTGGTGGCAAATGCCTGCAGTCCAAGCTACTTGGGAGGCAGAGACAGGAGAGTCTCTTGAACCCAGGAGGTAGAGGTTGCAGAGAGCTGAGTTGCCCCACTGCACTCCAGCCTGGCAACAGAGTGAGACTCCGTCTCAAACAAACAAAAAAACTAATTTATTTAAACTATGAATTTATAATGTATTACAAACAGTGTAATTTGGTAATGAGACGAAGTTTAAAGTTCTACAAAGAATGCCTCCTTGTGGGCCAGGCGCAGTGGCTCATGCCTGTAATCCCAGCACTTTGGGAGTCCGAGGTGGACGGGTCACCTCAGGTTGGCAGTTCGAGATCATCCTGACCAATGTGGAGAAACCCCATCTCTACTAAAAAAAAAAAACAAAAAATTAGCCGGGCATGGTGGCGCATGCTTGAAATCCCAGCTACTTGGGAGGCTGAAGCAGAAGATTTCTTTAACCTGGGAGGTAGAGGTTGCAGTCAGCTGAGATCACGCCATTGCACTCCAGCCTGCAGCCTGGGCAACAAGAACAAAACTCTCTGTCTCAAAAAAAAAAAAAAAAAAAAAAAAGAATGCCTCCTTGTAATTGTATAGTATAGGCATATCTTTGGGATGCTAGTATAACCTTATTTAGACAAATTGTCAAAAGCTTTGATTGAAGCTTCCTATGAATGTGGGGCCAGGGCCTCATAAGCTTAGGTGTTGGAACAGATAACTGGATTAAAACAGTTTAACAGATTCAGTTCATTAAATACAAGAGAGAATGGGATTGAGAACCTAGATAATTGTGAGAAGTTTATTATTATTTTTCTTTTTTTTTTCTTTTTGGGGCCATGCTAATCTTCTCTGTATTGTTCCAATTTTAGTATATGTGCTGCTGAAGCGAGCACTATTATTATTATTATTATAGTTTTTTGAGGTGGAGTTTCCCTCTTTTGCCCAGGCTGGAGTCCAATGGCACAATCTCAGCTCACTGCAACTTCTACCTCCTGGATTCAAGTAATTCTCCTGCCTCAGCCTACCTCGTAGCTGGGATTATAAGCATGTGCCACCATGCCCAGTTAAGTTTTGCATTTTTAGTAGAGATAGGGTTTCACCATGTTGGCCAAGCTAGTCTTGAACTCCTGACCTCAGGTCATCCACCCACCTTGGCCTCCCAAAGTGCTGAGATTATAGGCATAAGCCACCATGCCCAACATAAGAAGTTTAAACAATGAATTATGATTTTCAAACTGAATTGGCAAGGATGTTGTCTTAGTCTGTTTGTGCTGCTATAACAAAATACCACAGATTGGATAATTTATGAATACTAGATATTATTTCTCACAGTTCTGGAAGTTGGGAAGTCCAAGATCAAGGCAGCAGCAGGTGTGCTGTCTGGGGACAGCTACTTTCTGCTTCCAAGATGGTGCCTTGTTGCTGCATCCTCTGAAAGGGATGAAGGCTGTGTCCTCACACAACAGACAGATGAAAGGGCAAAACACCTGAATGCTGTGTGAAGCCTCTTGTATAAAATTCTTAATCCCATTCAGAAGGGAGGAACCCCATGACCTAATCACCTCCTAAAAGCCACACCTCTTTAATACTGATGCATTGGAGACATTTCGACAGGAATTTTGGGGAGACACAAACATCCAAACCATAACAGAAATGAAAAGAGAAGGGAGCAATAGGTTGCAGAAAACGGAGAGGTTAAGGATAAATGAGGTGTACATAATGAAATGAGAGAACCAGATGATTATTAAGAATATGGTATACCATAGTCTTATTTCACTACTGGAGTATTTCTGGATGATGACAAGAGTACAAATGTAGAGGCAAGTGCCGACAGTGAAGTAGAGATGAGGGTCCATTGTAGCTGAGAGGTTAAGTAATTGGAAGACAAGTGTTTTGAGATAGTGATCTACACGGACATTGAAAATGGTCCAGGATAAGGGTGGATCTTTGTATGAAGAAGGTGACTCCCTATTTTAAGACGCTGTCAACTGATAATTGCTCTGCAAAATGGCCAGAAGAGGAAGGGAGTAGACAAAGGATTTAATATGTTATCTTTATCCCCTACTACCCTGTGACTGAAATTGTATAAACGAAGAAGAGTAAGTTACAAAATTGTGGTGGATGATACAGAAGTGCTTACAGAACATAGTCATTCCAAAGAGACTTTCACTCCACTTATCAAAGTAATTTTGTCCTCAGTTTAATGGCAGTTAAAACAATATTAAACAAAGCAGCCTCTGCTATATCTTAAGCCCTTTAGTTAGTGTTTGTAGTAGTAAATGCTCTAGTAAAGGGACAACATCCATTTCTTTTCTTTTTTTTTTTTTTTTTGAGACAGAGTTTCGCTCTTGTTACCCAGGCTGGAGTGCAATGGCGCGATCTCGGCTCATCGCGACCTCTGCCTCCTGGGTTCAGGCAATTCTCCTGCCTCAGCCTCTTGAGTAGCTGGGATTACAGACACACGCCACCATGCCCAGCTAATTTTTTGTATTTTTAGTAGAGACGGGGTTCCACCATGTTGACCAAGATGGTCTCAATCTCTTGACCTTATGATCCACCTGCCTCGGCTTCCCAAAGTGCTGGGATTACAGATAGCATATGTTTTTAAATGCAAAGTAGCACTATTATCTTGCTGCACATCATCTGGTGGCACATATCTGAAATCCCATGTACCCAGGAGGCTGTGGCAGGAGAATTGTTTGAACCCTGGAGGTGGAGGTTGCAGTGAGCCAAGATCGTGCCACTGCACTCCAGTCTAGGCAAGAGTGAGGCCTTGCCTCAAAAAAAGAAAAAGAAATAATATGAAATAGCAGATTAAGTGATTCCGTAATTTGTAGCTAAAGGTGAAGTTTCAAAACTCTTAAGAAAGCAGTTTTTAGTGAACAATATTTTGTTAAAACCACCAGAGATATAATAGCAAGATTTGCCAATTATACTTTGAGTTGGAGCAGGCTCATTTGTTAAGGTTCACTTCTTCCAGTATGTTCAACAGCTGTTTAACAAACAGTTTCCCAAGACTAGCAAGAAACTTTTTTTTTTTTTGAGACAGAGTCTTGCTTTGTCACCCAGTCTGGAGTACAGTGGCACAATCTCAGCTCACTGCAACCTCTGCCTCCTAGGTTCAAGTGATTCTCCTGCCTCAGCCTCCCAAGTAGCTGGGAGTACAGGTATGTGCCACCATGCCCAGCTAATTTTGTATTTTTAGTAGATAGGGGGTTTCACCATGTTGGCCAGGCTGGTCCTGAACTCCTGACCTCAGGTGATCCGCCCACCTCAGCTTCCCAAAGTGCTGGGATTACAGATGTGAGCCACCACGCTCAGCCCGAAACTTCCTATTTTGATCCTTTTTAGGTAAGAGTAGAAGATATATATTATTTTTGTAAGTGGATCCCAGGATGTTACCCATACCCATTTAACTTGTCTTACCCTGCACCCATTCTACCCCTTCAGTATTTTTCCCCACTCTCTCAGCAGCTGTCATGGAAAGAGAAAGGACACTTGTTTCCATTGCCTCTGTGGTTCCTTTTGGGCCTGCATCCTATGAAATACATTTTCCCATAGAAACAACTTTATAATAATAGTTAGATACTCTGAGTAGCATATAAACCTTATTAAACTTATAATGTGGCTATAATATTATACATTTGTAACAGTAATGCTTTTGTTTCTTGTAAAACTTAATCTTGACTCCAGCAGAACATTTGAAAGTTACTATGGATAAGAATGAAACATCAAACAGATTTGCACTGGGACTCAAAGACAGCTGAGTGGTGTGTTCCTAAGACCTAGTGTTTTACTAAATAAGAATGAAAGGCCGACTAGAGGTCATACCTACAGTCTTGCTTTGTCACCCAGGCTGGAGTGCAGTGGCACAATCTCAGCTCACTGCAACCTCTGCCTCAGCTAACTCCACATCAGGGGGTTAGCTGATGTGAGGGTGTAAGTAGTTACCAGGGTAGTAAAGTTAAGCAAAATCAGGAGAAAGCAAGTAGATAGGGATTGAGAATGCAGATTCTGGGCAGTGCTGAGTCAATTAGCAACCCTTTCCTAAATAGTTCAACTAGCAGAAGCTGGCATAACAGCAAACACCAGTGACTGCTTTCCATGACCAGGGCATTTACTAGCCATAGAAGGCACTAAGATATGATCCCTGGACAAAGCATTCAAATAATGAAGGTCTGCTGGCACTAACAGGCACAAGAATAAGGGAATTCTCTTAATGTTCTTCCTCATAGTCTGTGAGTACTAGGAAGCAAATGGACAGATCTGGCTAGAATGGAGAGAAAAATTCTATCAAACAGATTTATAATTAATTAAACCACTGTGCAGAGTGTCAACTGATATTTCTTTGTTTGGAAGGGAATGTTGGGACCTCCGGTGGGGCTTAAAGTTTCTATCTTTGCCTTTATTTTGGTGCACACCTTTATTGTTGACTTGGTAAAAAATTAGAAGTGATGCTTATCCAATTTGCAGATTAACATGAAGCCGAGAAGGATAACTGATACTCAAGTTGATAGAATCCAGACTCAAAACCACCTCACCAGGCTCTAAGCTTTGATTGAAGCCAGTAAGATTAAATTTAATGGGGCTCAGCAAGGACACTTAAATTCACGAAAATAAGTCACACACAAGAACAAGATGAGTGAGGAGAAAATACTTTGGTGTTTATTTCATGTTTAAAAAATAATACAGAGTTCTTAAATGACCCACTAATTCAATTTAAGTATAAATTGTAATGTGACAACTTAAAAAGCTATCATAACTTTGTGCCAAAAGTAGAATAGTATTGCAAGCAAATATAATAATATTGCAAGCAAATATAATAATAGTATTGCAAGCAAATGTAATAGTATAATAGTATTGCAAGCAAATATAATAATAGTGTAATAGTATTGCAAGCAAATAAAAAAATAGTATTGCAAGCAAATATAATATATAATATTGCAAGCAAATATAATAGTATTGCAAGCAAATATAATGATAATAAATATGTAACAGCCAAACCGCACTGGAATCTTTGATTTTAGGATCTCATTTTTTAATTTTTAATTTTTTTATTTTTGGTTGCTGGGAGAGGGTCTCACTCTGCCACCCAGGCTGGAGTGCAATGATGTAATCATGGTTCATTGCAGCCACGACCTTCCTAGGTTCAGGTGATCCTCCCACCTCAGCCTCCCAAGTAGCTGAAACTACAGGCATGGTGCCACCACACATGGTTAATTTTTTTATTTTTTTGTAGAGACAGATTTCACCATGTTGCCTAGTTTGGTCTTGAACTCCTGAGCTCAAGTGATCCATCCACCTTGGCCTCCCAAAGTACTAGAATTACAGGTATAAGTCACTCCACCTGTCCTCAATTATTTTTCAATGAATTTCTTAAAGTATATTTAGTTGAGGGGCCACCACGATAATAAGTGGAAACCATCTGATACAAAAGATGAGTGTCCTTTATGACGTCTTTTGCTCCAAAGGCAAATAGATGAAAGTTAAAAGTACATATTTTAACTTAATGTAGAAAAAACTTTCTAACATCAGGAACTCTCTAGTAATTATAAAAAGCCTTTTTAGCTGCAAATTAGCTCCCCATTGTCGAAAATACTGAAAGAGTAAGATCACCTTAGAAGAATGCTGTAGAAGGAAATTTGTGTTTGATTGGTTAAATTAATATGACTCCTTTGGTCCATACTTAGCCGACTGTAGTACTTGGAAATGGGTAAAATTAAAAAGTTTCACAATACAAAGTGTTAACAAGGGTATGTAGCAACTGAAACTCAAATGTTGCAATGTAGCAGTGGAACTCAAATGTTGCTGGTGGCTGTGTAAAATACTATAGCCACTTTAGAAAACTCTTTGTTTCTAATAAAGCTAAACATATATCTACCATGACAGTATATGTTCATAAAGAAATGTTTATGATAGCTTATTCATAACACAGGTTGAGTATGCATTATCTGAAATACTTGAGACCAGAAGTGTTTTAGATTTCAGATTTTTTTTGGACTTTAGAATATTTGCATATATACTATTTAATGAGATATCTTGAGACTGGAACCCAAGTCTGCACATGAAATTCACGTATGTTTCATATACACCTTATACACATAGCCTGAAGATAGTTTTATATAATATTTTTTAATAATTTTGTGCATGAAACAAAGTTTGTGTGCACAAGATTGGGTGTGGAATTTTCCACTTGTGGTGTCATGTTGGTATTCAAAAGTTTTGGATTTTGGAGTATTTTACATTTCAGGTTTTCAGATTAAAATGCCCAACCAGCCAACTAGAAACAGTCCAAATGTCCATTAACAAGATGATAAATAAGTGAATTATGGTATGTCTCTACTGTGAAATACTCCTCAACAAAAAATGAACTACTTGTAGAATAACATGAATGAATCTCAGAAACATTGTATGTATGAAAGAATCTAGACAGAGAAGTACATACGTTAGAAATTTATATTCTTCCATTTTTGTGAAATTGAAGAACAAATAAGTCTAATATGTGGTCAGAACAGGGCAGGAATTGTCTGGAAAAGGAGCATGAGGAAACATTCTGGGGTAATGAAAGTGTCCTATGTTTTGATTTGGGTGACAGTATCACCCAAATGTATATCAGATATATACATTTGTCTGAATTTGTCAAATTTGTGTGTTTCACTGTATGTCAGCTGTACCTCAAGGGGAGAATTCGTTCTTGGAAAAGATGCAGATTAAATCTACAGCTTCATTCTTAACTGTTCTTAAAAGTAGAAATGTTAAGTAGACCGTTGTTAGTAGGCCTAGCAGTCAGCTATTGTTTTTTTCCATTGGGGAAAAAGGTATATTCATTTTGAAATAATTGGCTTAAAAAATGAACTTTGGCAACATAACCCGTTTTAGCTTGCATGGTGTTGTTTACACAGTACTAATAATTCTGATTTTTTTTTTTAAATTGAACATTAAATGTATGCTTTTTGTTCTCCAGCATGGTGCCTGTGTTAATGCAATGGACTTGTGGCAATTCACTCCTCTTCATGAGGCAGCTTCTAAGAACAGAGTTGAAGTATGTTCTCTTCTCTTAAGTTACGGTGCAGATCCAACACTGCTCAACTGTCACAATAAAAGTGCTATAGACTTGGCTCCCACACCACAGTTAAAAGAAAGATTAGCATGTGAGTATAACATTATAAATGTTCAGGTAGGATATTATATCAATAAACTGAACAGCTTTTCTTTCCTGTTTGTTTGTATAAATGTTTAAATAATAGATATTTTTCTTAGCCACAGGTATATACTGTTGTTTAGCATATTTAATAATTTAGAAGTTTCTACTTAAGATACTATGAAAAATTAATTTTTTCAAGTCAAGTTATATGCTTTTTATATGTACTGTATTAGATGTATTAGATGGTATGCCTTTGAAATGAAAGCTTTTGGTTCATTTTTATCTTTGATAGGACTTTTCTGTTTAATGAAGCTTATGGATTTGTTAAGTTAAAGCTTTATAAGATTGCCATCTTGTCTGTAAAAGAAAATAAATAATTAAAACAAATTTTTTTAAAGATCGCCATCTTGTAACTCCGATCTTAACATCTAATATTCAGTGGCACCTGGGCCAATTTCTGTGGTTTTCTATCTATAGCTGAAGTAGATGTAGTAAGAAATAACCACCTAGTCTGGATACAGTATTAATACATATAAATAAGCAACTTATATTGGACTCATATTATCCTGGAATAATAAAGGATAAATGGTAGTTCCACAAGTCTGATAAGTTAAAGAGAATCTTAAGGAAAACATTTTTTTTTTTGCATCATCATAGGTGGCATTTGCAAATATCCAACTTGTCGAGTTCCCAGTTCCCTGACGGTATGAGCAAAACTATCTGCTATAGCCATGGTGTCAGTGTAGGGATCGCTATTTCTTTACTGAGAAAAATTTGTGCTTGAAAAATTCTAAAACCTCTCTGGTCTAGGAATATGTGGTAGTACTCTAGATATCTCAAAATGAATTATTAATTGGAACAGACCATGAATCTGCCATGGGCTAAATCTGTGTGTACTCTTGGGGTCAAATGTCTATACAATTGCGCTATAACTGGAGGGACCTGGAGTACCACTGTCTGTTTTCAAGGATTAAATTTGGAGAATATCTTTAGAGCCTAAATCTGGCTGTTTTGGCAGATTATTTTGAAAATAATTTCAAGGAAAATACTAGGTGTCTTTTAGGTAAGCTTTGTAAATTTGATTGTTGTAGATGTAAAATGCTTTTTCTTCATCTAGATGAGTTTAAAGGCCACTCGTTGCTGCAAGCTGCACGGGAAGCTGATGTTACTCGAATCAAAAAACATCTCTCTCTGGAAATGGTGAATTTCAAGCATCCTCAAACACATGAAACAGCATTGGTAATGTTTCAGACTTAAGTTTTTAAAATACAATAACCAAGAACATGCTAAACTAATCATAATATCCTACTTTAGAACTAGCATTTTTTTTAAGTCTGTAGTTTTTAAAAAATTAGTGCCTATATAAATATTTTTTTAAAATTTGAACAGTGCCAAAAAATAGCCTTACCCTGCAGAAGGCAATACTACTGCCAGTTCGAGAATCCTCCTAGGAAAAAAATTTATTCAGTTTCTGGCATGTATTATATGTAATGCTTTTATTATCATAAATGGTACATATAGTTTGCCTTTTTAGGGGTTGTAAAAAATGAATGCTTAGGGTAGAAAATTTGGAACCCAATGAAAATAAATAATACCACCAACCATATGAAAACACTTGGTGTAGTTCCTTCCAGTATTGCAATTTTCTTCAAAATTAGATCTAGAATGTGGATAAAGTATTTTAAAGATTACTTCCCTGACAGAAGTAATAATAACTGTGGAGCTGTGACAAAATAGATGTGAGTAGAGAAGTCTAAGGAAAAACAGTCAGAAAAGAATGGGAACTGATAGGGATAAATGATAAAAGATAAGAGAAGGGATGGTAAAATAAGAGGCTACCTTAAAATTGCAGGGTAGAAAAAGTAAACAAAGGTAGGAATTTAAAAGGAAAAAAGTAAATCCTATTGTATGAGTTGCAGAATGTGCTTTGGGTGAGAGAAGATAAGTGAATTAATATGTGTAAAAGCAGATTTATCTCATGGTAGCCTTACTTACCTAATATCTTTTATGGTAAGTTTTCTTCCTTATGCCATAATATAAACTATGAAATTTATGTAGAAACCTACCTATAAAGCGTTTTGGACCTTTTGCTATTTTAAGAAACATCTAAATTAAAAAAAAAAATAGCAGAGCTATAGACTAACAAGAAATGCTAGTATAAAATTAAAACCACAGCAGCATTAAGACTGTACAAAGAAACTTGGAAAGACAGACATGGAAAATTCAGGTCGGAAAAGCTAATACTACCTGTTGTTTTCCCCTAAATATACTGCTGTTAAGCAACTCGTTTTTATAATTAACCTTAAAATACACTAGGAGTTAAGTGTTGGTGAGTAGTTATGGTACAGCAGCAGTTTCTTACATGTTCCCAGAGATTTACAGGCCCTGCTCCATGATGGTGCAGAGGAGTGGGTGTAATTTGAGGTAGATGTGATTTAAAAAATAAAAAAGTCTTTAAAAATCCATATCTATTCTCTGTGCTCTCATGATAGATGTCCTGGGATGATTACCCTTAACATACCAAAGGAACTATGTTCTCCAGTTAGAATTGATTTTATTGAGGGTAAAGGAATGATTTTGGTGACAGCAACATCAAAGAATGGATCTGCAGCAAAGTCATGAGGATCTGATAAGCTTTATGATTAACAACAGGTTAAAATCAAAGAACAAATTTCATGTGTACTGTGTTTTTAGATATATAGAGCAATTTAGCTGAAAAATTACCCAGAACTTTTACTCTGTAGGTTTTCGGGTTTCAGTTTTAACTTAACATACGTACACTGATTTCGTTATGTATCATTCAGACATTATTGAACACCTGTTGTGCAGATACTAGGCTTAGGCGTTTAACTGGCAAATCTCTACCTCCTGTATCCTTTCCTCCTGGATACATCATAGAGATGCTGCAGCCTCAAACTCCAGATTATATCATTTTTCTACCACTGATTTTGCAAAGAGGTAATGCATGTTCCTTATGCTGCTGAAGCAACTAGTTGAGAGAGATATAAATATTGCTCAGCTTATTAGCTGTTCCATCAGTGCTATTATCAAACAGAATCCAGAACTGGTGAGTATTCTGTTATTTCTTTTTTTTTTTTTTTGAGACAGAGTCTTGGTCTGTTGCCTAAGCTAGAGTGCAGTGGTGCAATCTTGGCTCACCGCAACCTCCGACTCTCGGGTTCAAGTGATTCTCCTGTCTCAGCCTCCCAAGTATCTGAGATTACAGGCGAGCGCCACCACGACTGGCTAATTTTTGTATTTTTAGTAGAGAGGGGGTTTCACCATGTTGGCCATGCTGGTCTTGAACTCCTGATGTCAGGTGATCTGCCTACCTTGGCCTCCCAAAGTGCTGGGTTAACAGGCGAGAGCTGCCATCCGGCTGTATTCTGTTAATTCTTCATGTAAAGAAACCTCAACCTTTGGGGTGTTTTCTTAACTTTTAAAGTATTGCAAAACACAATGCTACATGGGAACAATTTTTAAAAGATACTGGTCACATTAAGGTTTTCATCACACCAGCAATAGCTTTTTCAAAGATGTAAGACAACTGTAAAGTTTGATCAGAATATTTAATAATAGATATTATCTTGTAGGTAGGATTTTCAGGTCCTGTCAGAATTTGGTGATTATTGCAGTTCTATTAAATCAAAAGTCAAGAGCAAAGCTGCATCAAAAGTAAAACAAATTAAATAACTACCACTTGATTGTTCTTGATTGGAAACACGAGTATTTTTAAAACAATTTTGTATAGTCCTTGATTAATGCTGCAATTTAAATTATTTAGCATTGTGCTGCTGCATCTCCATATCCCAAAAGAAAGCAAATATGTGAACTGTTGCTAAGAAAAGGAGCAAACATCAATGAAAAGACTAAAGAGTAAGTATACATTTAATAATTAAATATTACTGAGATTTTACTCTTTTGGAAAGTATATTCATTGGCTGACTTTTTCTCTTTAAGATTCTTGACTCCTCTGCACGTGGCATCTGAGAAAGCTCATAATGATGTTGTCGAAGTTGTGGTGAAACATGAAGCAAAGGTATACTTCCTTTTTGGTATCTTTGGTAATGCAATGAGTTATTTTTTATTTAGCGGGTGAAATGCCTGACTTTCTAAACTATTTACTTTCTCATAAGTATTACGTTTTTTCCCTCATCTTCTATGTTTAAGAATTATCCTGCAGGTAACCTTTTTTACATCTAATTTTTGCTAGAACTTGTATAGGTTTATTCAGATACACATTCTTTCTGTATGTCCTCCCTTCCTCCATTCCTTTTAACCACACCCTACAGGTCAAGTTATTCTTAAAGACTTTTTGTGACCTATCATCTTTTCTACTCATCTTTTTTCACGCATATCTTCTAATTCTTGGTTGCCATTATAACTTCTGTTATTCATCCCAACCACCATTTTTATTATCCTCTGTCATTTCTGTAACTAAGCCAAAGGACTTGAACAGAAGGAAATATATTAATTTTAAATTGTTTAAGTAATTTGACTAAAAATAATTTGACTGAAATGAAAAGACTAAAGAGTAAGTATACATTTAATAATTAAATATTATTATAACTCTCCAATAGAATTTGAATTGGCCAGTGTCTCAAAACACACTAGTTTCCACAGGATACGTTTTGTTGATAAGTTACTGTTCTTTAGTTGACATTTGTGCACAAAGCATTTTATTCACCAAATACGCTTTCATCAAGGCTAGAAATAATCTCTTACCCAGGAACTTTTAAAAGTACTACTAAGCAAAAGATATACATAGCATATCAGATTGGAAGAAATGACAGTAGTCACCTGATTCAGCAGTTTTTAACAGTTTTTGCCACAGATCCTTGCCTCCTTCAAATAAAACCTTTAGTTGAAATTCAGTATACTCTATAACAGAGAAAGAATGGAGCTGCTGTAGATGAAGGGAGAAGAAAGGAATAGACACTCTTCTCCTTGGATGGCCCCTGAGGCCCTTGCATAAATGAAATTTGCAGAATAATTTTCTTACCTGTCCTTTCTTGGGTTTCCATTCATTCAGGAAACCACTTAGAGTTCTCCAATTTCTTTTTGTGTTGCCTGTGTCTTAATTTCTCTTGGATTTGGGGGAATTCTTGATACTGTATAATCTTGATCTTTTCCTATTGTAAATTATTGAATAAAATAAAGTTTATTTCTGCTTGACTGCTTGGCATATCTTGTCTCTCTGTTCTATAACTGTTGATTGCTTTTTTCATGTTCGTGCTACATTACTTGAAGAGTATCTGGATGCATATTAAATTAGAGTTGTGACACTCAGTGAAACAATCTTGACTAGGGTGATCAACCCTCCAGTTTTGTCCAGGACTTGGGGTTTTCTGGGACACAGGACTTTCAGTGTTAAAACCAGGAAAGTGGACTGGGCGCAGTGGCTCAAGCCTGTAATCCCAGCACTTTGGGAGGCTGAGGCGGATGGATCACGAGGTCAAGAGATCGAGACCATCCTAGTCAACATGGTGAAACCCCGTCTCTACTAAAAATACAAAAAATTAGCTGGGCATGGTGGCGCATGCCTGTAATCCCAGCTACTCAGGAGGCTGAGGCAGGAGAATTGCCTGAACCCAGGAGGCGGAGGTTGAGGTGAGCCGAGATCACGCCATTGCACTCCAGCCTGGGTAACAAGAGCGAAACTCCGTCTCAAAAAAAAAAAAA
>CAUYOR010104617.1:0-29943 GCA_963573925.1 Callimico goeldii
GTCTGCAGTGAGACTGTCTGTGTGTGGTTGAGGCTGTTCCTGGAGGCCTGCAGTGAGAGCACCTGTGTGTGGTTGAGGCTGTTCCTGGAGACCTGCAGTGACAGTGTCTGTGTGTGGTTGAGGCTGTTCCTGGAGACCTGCAGTGAGAGTGTCTGTGTGTGGTTGAGGCTGTTCCTGGAGGCCTGCAGTGAGAGTGTCTTTGTGTGCTTGATGGTGCTCCTTGAGGCCAGCAGAGCGACTGTCTGTGTGTGGTTGAGGTTGTTCCTGGAGTCCTGCAGTGAGAGTGTCTGTGTGTGGTTGAGGCTGTTCCTGGAGGCCTGCAGTGACAGTTTCTGTGTGTGGTTGAGGCTGTTCCTGGAGGCCTGCAGTGAGAGCACCTGTGTGTGGTTGAGGCTGTTCCTGGAGACCTGCAGTGAGAGTGTCTGTGTGTGGTTGAGGCTGTTCCTGGAGGTCTGCAGTGACAGTGTCTGTGTGTGGTTGAGGCTGTTCCTGGAGGCCACAGTGAGAGTGTCTCTGTGTGGTTGAGGCTGTTCCTGGAGGCCTGCAGTGAGAGTGTCTGTGCGCAGGTGGTTGAAGTTGTTTCTGGAGGGGCCGCCGCTGCTTCCATTGAGGCTTCTGCACCACTCCCTGCCTCAGTCCCATCTTTCTCCAGCTATGACCGTGTGGCCCAGAGAGTGCCCCCCGACAAGCTCTTCCACTCTTTGGCCCATTTCTTCCTCCTGTTTTCACCCCTGATGAAACCCCAGCCCCAGGAGACCTCTTCCGCTCCCTGGAGTGTTTTCGAATTCTAGCTGTCAGCCCATCGCTCCCTGCGGGATGTCTCCTGTACCCTCCTCCTCTCCTCACACTTTCCCCTCCCTCGGGTTCAGAGGTGCTCCCCTCCTCTTTGTCTGATGAAGTGGAAGCTTCCCAAAGCCCTTCCATGCCTCCTCTCCCCAGTCTGCAGGCCTGCCTGCTGCTTTCCCTCCTGTCACCTGGAAGGTGTGACAGCCACCAAGGCCGCCGTCTGCCCTCCAGAGCCCAGGCCTCTCCCTCTCCAGAGAGCATGGCACTGGCAATCATCTCTGGTCTCTTGTTCATGGGATCACCCCACACTCCGACAGAGACGGTGACTTTTATCTCCCAGGGGAAAACACCTGCCCCATGTCACCCTCCAGCCAGGACACCTCCCCGACTCCATGCCCCTGCCCTAAATTCTCTGTCCAGCCCCTGCTCCCTGTGGCTTCCTTCCACAGAAATGTCTCTGCCCAGGGACTCCAAAGAGCCACACGTGACAAAAGAGGACAGCTTTCCTACCCGTGACTCCTGACTCAGCCTCTCAGAAGCACCCTCCAGAACCAGCCCTGCCGCCTCAGCTCCACGGCCCTGTGCCCTGGGCGGCCCTGCATGCTCCCGGCCTTCTGAGGGACCTGAGGTCTGGGCAGAACCTGTCTCCCTCTCGCCCGGGCCAGTCCCTGACCAGTCTCCACCTCCGCCTACATATCCAGCTGTCGCCCTCCTGGCTCCTTCAGCTGCTCTCAGAGCCCTGCACACTGAACAATTCCTCCTCCAAAGTGTGGCCCTGTTGGGGAGGAGGTGGGTGGGAGCACCCTGTGTGACTCCCACTAGGATTGGGGTTCTAAGCCTAATTTTAGGGCTCTGATGAAAGTGCTGAAAGAAAAGCCATTTGCCAACAATTTCAGGGGTTTCCCAGTGACGGAAGGAGCCTTTGGGCCACCAGCGTGGCAGATGCTGTCCTATTCTGCCCAGACCCACTAAGTGGCCTGTGTTGTGAGGGTCATCTGCCCTTGGCCACAGCCATGAGGGGCTGTGGGGGGTGCTGAGCAGTTACGCCCTCCACCTCCCACCCTGATGGTGCCTGTAGCCAACCACTGACCCTCTGACCCTCTGACCAATGTGGGACTTGACAACCCAGTCTCCTTGTCCCTGAGCAGGCAAACTGTGGTGAAATTCACACTATGGAGCTCCCATGGGTTCAGGCTGTGCTGGGCGTGCCCTGGAGCTGCGTCTTTGCCCAACTTCTTCCCATCCCCACCTGTCTGGGTTTCTCCAGGGAGTCCTCCCTCCATGATTCTCCTGCACAAGGACCCTGACTCAGGCTCAGCTGCTGGGGACCCTCACCTAAAGCAGCAGGTGCTTCCTGAAGGCTGTTCCTGGAGGGTCTGCAGTGAGAGGTCTCTACCTCTGCCTGGACATGGCCAGGCACTGCCCTCCCTGCCCTGCGGGGGCCACCGGCTGCTGGCTAGTGAAGCTGAGATGCCCTCTGTGACTGCACTGAAGCTAAAGTCACAGGGGCTGTGTGCTTCCACGAGGGAAGCTGACGGCCACTGGGAAGTCGGCATCTGTGCCAGGCTCTTCAGTTGCAGCAGAGCAGCCTCAGACCACAGCTGAATGGATGGTGTGGTTGTGCGCCAATAAATCTTTATTTACAATACCAGGCACCTGGCTGTAGTTTTCCAAGCCCCGTTCCGAGTAACATGTCCCTTCAGAAGTGGGATCGTGCTTTGTTACGGAAGCGTCCCAGGTACAGCTGCCCTTTCACATATGCGGGCTCTGCGCCTGCGGATTCAACCATGGATCAAAAATACTCAGCACCTGCGGATTCAACCATGGATCAAAAACAAGAAAAAACTGCAACACAACAATAAAGAGCAACACATATAAGAAAGTCCATACAATACAATCACGATTCACACAGTATGGACGTTGAGTTAGGTGTTATAAGTAATCTAGAGACGATTTAGAGCACACGGGAGGATGCTGAGTAGGTTAGCTGCGTATACTCTGCCATTTTATATCAGGGACTGGAGCATCCCAGGATTTTGGTATCTGTGGGGAGTTGGGGCTGTCTTAGAACCAATCCCCCATTGGTGCCAAGGGAACATTGTAATCTTATCACGAAATCAAATGCATATTACATGTTAGAGTCACCACTGTCACGTGCTCAGCTACCTCAAGCTCCTTCCCCAGTTCTCCGGCCCAAGGCTCATTCAAGCTCCTGGCATCTAGAGGCTCGCTGCCTTGAGAGGGTAAACTGCACAGCACACCGGACGTGAGAGGTGAGAAGTGTCCCTGCTAATATGCTAGAGAAAGATTTCAGGACGGGGCATGACCACACAGCCCTATAACCAAGGACCATCTGGTCTGCGGTTTGCCTTCAAGCATATCTGTCTGTCCCATGTAACATATCAGTCCCATGTAAAACGCCTGGCACATAAGATGCAGCCCCATGTAAACTGCCAGTTCTATGAAAGATGTCAGTCTTGTACAAGGTGTTAG
The DNA here is from genome assembly GCA_963573925.1 of Callimico goeldii. Taxonomy (NCBI): domain Eukaryota; kingdom Metazoa; phylum Chordata; class Mammalia; order Primates; family Cebidae; genus Callimico; species Callimico goeldii. The sequence goes on from CAUYOR010104617.1 coordinate 3,280, forward strand.
TCCCATATAAGGTGTGGCCCCCATGGAAGCTGCCAGTCTCATACACCAGCCCCATACAAGGTATTCATCCCATGTGAGGTGTCTGTCCCACAAAAGATGTCAGCCCCATACAAGGTATCAGTCCCCTGTGAGACCTCAGTCCCATATAGATGTCGGGGGTGGGCACTTGATTCTGCATCTCAGCGTTGTGCTATTCCTGTCATGCTGGGGCCATGACATTCAAACTTGTGAGAAATAAATCCTGAAGTTGAAGATTGTTTTGAGGCTGAGAACTTTTGGCAAGAAAGTCCACCTGGCTTCTGAATATTTTCCCTGGAGGAAAAAGGGAGGGAAGTGAGGCTGAGCCCCGCTTTCCCGCCTGGCTCCCTTCCTGGGGCCGGAGGGTCCAGATTGTGCACGGCCCCCACATTCTTTTAGGGTGCCTCCCGGCCAGGGGCTGCACTCGAGGTCATGTTTCAGGCTCCCTGTGCGGGTGGACAGGGACACACTGCCACTGTTTTCTTCGGAAGTCGCTTTACACAAGGACAAGCCATCAAGGGCACCGTCATGGCTCTACCTCCCCACTCCTCCCGCACCTGCTACCTCTCTGGGCACTTTCAGCCTGGGTGTGGAGAGGCAGGAGGCAACGTGCTTTCTGTGGCTTGTCTGATGATTCAGACCTCACGGGAAGATGAGGTGAAGGCAGGTCTGAGTCAGGTCTGAGAAGCGGGCAGAGCCTGCCTCGGAGGATAAACGTCCCGGAAGGGCGGCTGGGCCCAGCCAGCTGCAGGCAAGGTGTTTTCCTGCTGTCACGAGCTGAGTACCCCTGAGAGAAATGGGCCCTGCTGAGCTCATATCGAGCCGTCAGGAGGCTGGTTCCTCAGGAGGCTCCAGGGGAAAATCGGTTTTCTGTGTTTCCAGCTCCTAGAGGTGCCCACATCCCATCTTCAAAGCCAGCAGAGAAGCGCCTTCACGTCTCTCTCTCACCTCTGCCTCTCTGGTCACTCCTCTTTTTTTTTTTTTTAAAGTGACACTCCCACCTCCCACGCTGCCTTGTCAGGGAACTTTGATGGCACTGAGCCCACCTGGGTACTCCAGGTAACCCCCAGCTCAGCATCGCTAACTCAATGGCATCCGCACCGTCCCGTTGATTGCAAGGTCACATATTCGCAGGCTTCAGGGAGAGGGTGGTCACATCTTTCCAGGACCATCACTCTGCCCACAAGAAGGCATGGGGCAGGATAGAAACCCTGCGTGAGGGTCGGTGCCAGGAGGCGAAGGCGAGGATCTTGTTGCGTGTAGAGTGTAGACAAGCCCCGTGGGGTCAGACGGGACCACTGCATTGCTGCAGCCGTGCAGAGGTGAAGCTAAGCCATTTCTCTCTCCCGTATCTTGTGTCTCTGCTTTCCTTCCCCACCGACTTTGATGTCACCTCTGACTTTGATGTCACCTCACCCTGATGCATGCTGGGTGGCAAAAGGCAGCTGAGGACTCTAAACCCTCTTTCCCAAGCTTCACAGGAGCCCCCCAGCCTTCAGACCTCCCTCCCGGCTGTAGTAATCCTGGACAGCCATGAGTTCACCTCCTTGGAAACGAGCATTTGCTGATTTCTTTGTGTGTGTCTTCCCACAGTGGCAGAAAGCAAGGGTCCTTCTGCGTGGTCACTGTACGATCTCTCTGACTGCCTCGGACCCCCACATTTACTGCTCCTTTTCTACCTATCCGTTTTGAGTGAAAGTCACATCTGTGTGACATGCACGCCATCCTACAGAAGGTGTGCAGCTGCACAGCGCTGGACAGAATGTGACCTCCACTCCCGAGCAACTGAACGACGCCATGGGGAAGGCTGTGCAGTGCGAGGTAGGACCACACTTCCCACTGGGCCAAGCCGGGGTGACTCTTTCTACCAAGACATTAAATGCTTCTTCCACGGCCAGAGAGAGTGGAAGGCTGGGAGCGCCGGAGACAGTGCAGCCACCAAAATGAAGTCCCGGGGCAGTGTTCAGCTTGGAGGACGAAGACCTGGGGGCTGCTAGATCAGGCCCCCAACATTTTGCAAGATGATATTGAAGGTAAACAGTGAATTCACGAAAATCACTGAAGGAAGACTCTGCGTGGGTGTGTAGGGAAAGCGTTAAGGACACACTCTCAACCAACAGCTGAAAACGTACTGCACCAAAGGCCTTTCAAACCTCCAGATGACCCTGCCTTGACGCTCTCTTCAAAAGGTGGAAGAGAAGGCCCTGCCCCTGCCCCTGTGAGAACAGGACCCTAATGCAATCCCGCACACAATGTGGCGGGTTTAATTTAGTAAATATTCTAACTTGCATCTGCCTCAATGAATCACACACACACACACACACGCACACACACACGCAGACACACACGCGCTCTCTCTCTCTCTCTCTCTCTCTCTCTCTCTCTCGATATTTGCTGTATACTAAGAAATACTCTGGTAGGTGATGGGACTGATAAAGCCTTGTCTTAGTCCATTCAGTCTCCTAGAACAAAATCCCACAGCCAGGCAGCTTAGAAATGACAGACATTTATTTCTCACAGTTCTGGAGGCTGCATGTCCAAGATCAATGTGGGAAGTAAAAAACTCCACTTTAAAGTTTCCTTTCTTGTTAAAGAGTAAATCATAAGTGTGCTAATAAGCACACTCTTTGTGAAGTCCTATCCTCTGTAGCTGTTAGACCTGCCACGCTTACAGGCACGTAGTATATTCCATGTTCTTGTACTTTAACCAAGATGTCTGTGCTGGACGTGCTCACAGCCAGGTCCCAGCTCTCCACTGTTTTTACCTGTTTAGAAAGGTTTTAAGTCATTAGCCAATCAGGTTTTAGTTTAGATTGTGAGGTCTGGCTCTAACCAATAGAGATCAGACACAGCAGTAAGGACAACCCCAAATGGGTAAAGAATAAATATGTCTTCTTTCCTTTGTTCATTGTACTCTTGTGGCAAGACGGTTAGAGGAGTATCCTTCCTGCAGTCCAGGAAGTAAAAGTCACATTGCTGAAAGATCATCTGTCTCAGTGCCGCTTTTCTTTGTGGCACCGAGCATCTGCTTCCAACAATGCGGGTGTTGGCAGATTTGAGGTCTGGCGAGGACCTGCTTCCTGGTTTATAGACACTCTTCTCCCTGTGTCCTCATGTGGTGGAAAGGATGAGGGGAGCTCTGGGGCCTCCTTTAGAAAAGCACGAATCCATTCATGAGGGTTCTGCCCCTGGCCTCACCGCCTTCCGATGGCCATCATCAGCTTTGAGGTTACGATCCCAACAGATGAATTTTAGGGTGACACATTCAGACTATAGCAAGCCTCAGTTGAACTTTCTGAATCAAATTTGGTTGAAGAGCGTCTGTGGAGCTTCCTTTGGGAGAGGGAGCACAGGGAGCTTCCCCTTCTTTTGGGAGATCCCCCTGCACGTCCTGTGGGGTCACTCCTGTCCACCTGGGGAGGCTGCATCCTCTCTCTAGTATTTTGGGGAGTCATTACAGGTTCAAAGGGCAAAGCAAAGTACCCAGGCTTATTGATTGATTGATGTGTGGATGCCAAGGATGGCCTCTTCATCTGGTGGCTCATCTCTGTGTTTCTGTGTCAGAGAAGATGAAACATGGAAGGACTTTCTCAGGCACGCTGGCCAGGCTGTGCGTGGAGCTTCCTTCCCAACGTGCTGGGATTACAGGTGTGAGCCTCTGAGCCCTGCCAAACCCTTTTTCTTTCTACCGTTCCCAGTCTCAGGTGTTCTCTACAGCAATGCAAGAATGGACCGATGCAGGATCTTCCTGGCTGAGAATGACACTTCTCCAGCTATGCACGCCGGAGGGAGACCTGGGCCACTCTGACTCTAGAGTTTCCCACACATTTGGTAAGTTCCAAATCCCCGTGACCCTCACTCCTCTCACTATTTGTGCGTCTGCCCCACCCTCATGGCAGGTGGGGCAGCCTTTGCCTTTCCGGCTCTCCCTGGGTCCTTCCTCTCCAGCCTCTGGGTGCACTTGCCATTGGATTAGCAGCCAAGGGTACAAGTGAAGGTTTGAGAAACAGGCCTAACTTGGTCAAACAGAGGGAAGGCTTCACGTGGCCCCTGTCCCTGAAACAGGGAGCAAGACTTGAACTCCCCCGTCTCCTAGGGGGCGACTGCTTCCATTTATTCACCTTCAGGTGCTGTGCGATTAGGACGACACCTGCCAGGCCCCCCTGCACATCCAGGCTGTAAATCTCCCAGCCTGTCCCTTGCCTGCCCTCACCTTCCTTCCACAGGTCTAGGCACCCACATGGCGAGCTCCTAACAGGCAGAGGGCAACAGCAGCAATGGAGGCGGGGGAGCAGGGGGTATTCAGCAGGTGCAAAATAAAGCCAGCCACCCCCAAAAATGAAAGGCGTCTGTCCCAGCTCTGTGGATTTTGAGCCACCATGGAGAGAGAGAGAGAGATGGATCTGTCTCTGCAGTTAGTCAGGATGCAAGGTCTGTCTGCTGGGAGACATCTTGGAAGAAGCTAGGAGGGAAAAGTCTTAACCATCCACCTGGCTGAGAAATGGGCATTGAGCGCTCGCCTGCCCAGCGCTGGGCCCTGACACATGGACCCATGAGTCTGTAGAAGCCGTCAGGGAGTCGCTCACCTGGTGGGGACTGGGCTGAGATGAAAGCAGGGATGGATGAGCTCAGGAAGGATGGTAAAAATATTAAAAATAAAATAATGGGCAGCATGGCCTTCAGCAGTGGCACTTAGCAGAATCAAGATTCTTATTAAAAAGGAAGAGTAATGAGTCTTGCTTTGTCAGAGGTTGAAGCCTGCAGCTACGAAAGTTCAATAGTGTAGCTGGCCCAAGACGACGTGGACAGCTCTGATTAATAGATTCGGAAACCCAGAGACAAATCCAAGTATCCTTAATAAGTGACTGCGTTATTAAGGTGATATTTCAAATCAGTGGCAAGAGGATTGATTATTCAATAAGTGGTACAGTGACATCTGCCGAAACCCCTAGGGGGAGAAATGAAGTCAGAGACTCTATTTTACATCTTATGCTTCATATATTCCAGGTGAGTCAGTGCTGGAAGTCTGAATATTTAATATTCACATTATCTTGGCAGTTCAGAAAAACTTTCTAAGGGTTCAACAGATGCAGATCCTGTGAACCAGAAGATGAACAGATCTGACCACATAAAGGTCTTCTTTACATCCAAAATACCAGAGCAGGTGGGTGCTCAGGAAGCAGCCTCTGCAGTAGAGAGGAGCAGGCAGGGCATGTGCTTGGGAGAGCAGTTAGGGTTACACCCCACCAAGAGGAGAGGGTGGAGCCGGGGTGAGCAGAGGAACAAGGAGGACCCCCGTGGGGTCACAACCACAGCTCCAGCTGGACCCTCAGAGCCATCTGGAGCAGGTGGCCTTTCAGAGGAGCCCTGGATTGGGGCGGGAAGTGTTTTGTTTTGTTTTTTTGACAGGGTCTTGCTCTGTCCCCTGGGCTAGAGTGCACAATTATGACTCACTGCAGCCTTGACTTTCTGGGCTCAAGTCAACCTCCCGCCTCAGCCTTCCAAGTAGTTGGGACTACAGGTGGGTGCCACCCTGCCTGGCTAATGTTTTCATTTTTGTTTTTGTAGAGATGGAGCCTTGCTGTTCACCCAGGCATGAGAGCACGTTTTATATCCCATCATGCACTAGAGATGGGATAAGCCAGGCAGGGCATAGGACCTTGTAGAAGCGAAACTCCTCTTTCCAGCCAGCCAAGGCCATTCCTGCCCCAGGGGTGTCGGCTGAGGGCTCTGCACAGCCAGCGGCCCTTCAGCCAGGAGGGGTCTGGGCTGCCTCTGAGCACCTGCCACCAACACAGTAATCCATACTAGAAGACCATGGGCAAGCTGTGACAACTTTTTCAAAAAGCATCAGACTGAGAAATAAACCTTCAATATAGGAAGTTATTACAACATCTAACAAATGGCTAAGAGAAACTGAACATTCCAGCAGAAAGATGGGCAACAGATGCGAGCAGGTGATTCATTCGGGAAACCACACTGACGGGATGGGACGGTGCTCTGCCCCACACACAAGGAGAGGAGCTGCTGTTGTCATTGTCAAGTTGGCGAAGACTGCTTCAAATGACAGGTGGTGATGATGAGGAAGTCAGTGGATGTTCGTACTCTGCTGGTGGTTTGTAGGATTGCACAGCTTTCTGAGAAGACAGTTTGCTCAAATGCACAGCATCCCTTTAGGTATCTGCGTAGCTGAGGACTCAGCCTACTGCTGAAACTTCTTTCCCCCACTGCATTGGTGGCAAATGTGTGTGTCCGTTACTGGTCCCGGCTCCACACCATGGGTCATTTTGTCTATCCTGGTGCCGAAATCACACTTATCTAATTCTTATAACTTTATGATAAGTCTTGATATTTTACATCGTTTTTCTTGTTTTCCAGGACTGACTTGGAGAACCTGAGTTTTTGAATCAGCCTGTCAATTTCTGCAAAAATAATCTGCTGGGATTTTGACTGGGGCTGCCCTGAATTTAAAGATTAATTCAGAGAGAACTGTCCTCCACAAAGCAAAACTTTCCATGTATTGAGAATTTAAAAATTTTCTCTCAATAATACGTTGTAGATTTCTGGGAACAGGTTTTGTGTATCTTTTGTTAAGTCTGTCTTTATTTGTAGCTTTTTTAATTTCTTGCAGTGATGTTTTGTCGATTTTCCTGTTGAGTCTTTTGTACATACTTTGTTAGATTTATTCCTAGGCTTTGATGTTTTTCTGTTTCTCCCACTTCTAAGTTCCAGGGCACATGTCCAGGATGTGCAGGTTTGTTCCACAGGTCAATGTGTGCCAGGGTGGGTTGCTGCACAGACCCACCCATCACCCAGGTATTAAGCCCAGCACCCCTTAGCTGTTCCTCCAGATGCTCTCCCTCCTCCCACACCCCACAACAGACTCCCACTTATAAATGAGAGCATTTGGTGTTTGGTTTTCTGTTCCTATGTTAGTTTGCCGAGGATGATGTCTTCCAGCTCCATCCGTGTCCCTGCAAAGAACATGACCTCATTCCTTTTTATGGCTGCATAGTATTCCATGGCGTATACGTACCATATTTTCTTTGTCCAGTCTCTCATTGGTGAGCATTTGGGTTGAGTCCATGTCTTTGCTATTGTAAATAGTGTTGAAATGAGCATACGCATGCATGCATCTTTGTAACAGAATGATTTATATTCTTTTGGGTACATACCCAGTAATGGGATTGCTGGGTCAGATGGTATTTCCGCTTCCAGATCTTTGAGGAATCGCCACACTGCCTTCCAAAACAGTTGAACTAATTCACATTTCCACCAACAGTGTAAAAGTGTTTCTTTTCCTTTGCGAACTTGCCAGCATCTGCTGTGAAACTTGATGTTTTCAATGCTACCATAAATACTGTCGTGAGTAAATTTCTTTTTCTGTTTGTGTGTAACTCACATAGAAATAGAATTTTCTGCATACTGACTTTACCTCTAGCAGATTTACCAAATTCACTTGTTAATTGCAATTGTCTTTAAATTCTTTCAGATTTATAATTATGTTTTTCATTGTCATGAGACCAAATTATTAAATATTTTTCTTAAGGATTTTTTGGCTTTGATATTAGACTGAGAAAACCGTTTCCTACTCCGAGGTTATAAAAAAAGTTTCTCTTTTTTCTAATGATGCTTTTAATGGATTTATGGTTAAATATATGAAACCTGCTCTCTTTCTCCTTTTTTTTTGTACTGTTAATGCGTTTTACTTTTTCTGCCTAAACTCTACAATTATTTTGACAAAGTAAAAAAAAAATTCCCCTTGGAATTTTCGTATTTCAGTAGATCTCGTTTAAGAATTATTGTCAGTTTTATAACATTCACTTTTACCATTCACGTATGTTTGCATGAGATGTTTGCATTTATTCAGGTCTTCAGTTCGCTTATCTTGACATGTTGTGGTTTTAAGGTAAGTGGAACAGTTAGATAAAGCAAGAATGGCAAAACGCTGATACATATTGATGCTGGGCCATGGGCTCCTGGGAGTCCCTTTCCATCTTCTTTACTCTTGTATACATTTGAAAATCTCCAACACAAAAATGGGAAAAAAAATCTATCTGCTCACTGGCCTAGTCATTTGCCTCATACAGATTCTGAGTCTTCCTTTTAAAGGCCATTCTTTTCATTTATTCCAACCGTGAATAAGCTTGGTCTCAGATACACTTGATACTGTTGCCCTGTCTTTATAAACCATAAGGCAGAAAGCAAAGGTTGACTCCAACCCTCTGTTCATTGATTCGTGTAAATGGAACACAAAAATTCCTGAGTGCTTTTCAATAATTCATGGTTTGATGACCACGGAAACTTATTTCAACATGTCTTGAAATGAATGGCTGCACCGGAATGGACCACCATCTCCTGGGAACTTGGAGGTGCAGCTCCGCAGTCCCTGGACGGAGGCGCAGCGGGAAGGTACAGTGGCCTCCCTGGTCATCGTCTCTGCTTCTCCCAGATGCCACATGATTTGGCGTTTTAGAAACACCATTTGCCATGAGAGGGTCTGGAGATCGACACGCAGGTAACACAGATGGTCGGCCTGCCCTGAAAATAGAGAGGTGCTCCAGACTTCAGGCCGGTCCCAGCCTCTCTGTTCCTCGGTCAGTTAAGCATGAGGTAACAAAAATCCCACTAGGTGCTCCGGGGTTGGGAGAATTTCCAGAGCGGGAGTTGGTTTGGCCCACAGGGCCCTGACCCTGCTCTCTCAGGGTGGACCTTCTCCTTGGGGTCCATGGCAAAGATCCCCTTCCCCATCACGGAGGCCCCTGGGGACATGCTGACTTTCCTGAATTCCAGTCTATGGGACAATTCACAGCTGCCTGCTGATTCTCCCACAGTACCTGGCTTCAGCATGGGTGGGACAGGGCCGGGAGGGTGACTTGCACCAGGTTAGGGGACACCCACGCCCATCCACATGTGTGTGTGCCCCCAGGACTCCCCTCCCTGCTGACTCTTCAGTCCTGGCCTCCTGGATCCCACCCACGCCAGTGACTCTCCATGCCTGGTGGACCGTCCCCGTGCTGCGGCCCTGCAGCCCTGGCCAGCCTGTGGTTCTCCTCCTGATCCTGTTCGTGACCACACCCCAGTACCATGAAGGGGGAGCCCCCGGATATGCCTACGCACAAGGGGCTTGGCTTCCGACCTTCTGCAGCTGCGGGTTCGTAACACAAAAGCATGACCATGTTTACACATTTGCACACAGGGTGACTGGATCGAGAGACTCACCATGCCTCCATGGGTCTCTTCTGAACTTTTTTCCTGACAAACACCTAAATTTTTCTTACTGATATACAACATTTTTATGTGTTATATTTCTATGTGGCAACTTTTACGTATCTATGCTTCTAGTAGACATTCAGAATCAAAACGTTAAGTTATAAACCTTTCTCTGGATATTGCGTGTTGGTGATACTGCCCCCTTACCTGTTATAATTATACAAATGTTTCCTCCTAGTCTGGAATTTTCCTTTGACTCTGTTTATTCTTCAGAAGCTTAAAAGCTCTATGAGATCAACCATGTCAACATTTTCTTTTACACATTCTGGATTTCACACCCTGGTTATGAAGCCCTTTCCCACCCAAGCATTAAAGAAACTGATTTTCCCATATTTTCTTTTGCTGCTTCTATAACTGAAAGTATTTTGACATTCTGTTCATCAGGAATTTGTTGCTGAGTATGATACGAACAGGAATTTAGCAGCGGCTAATGCTGTACATTTTCCTAGTGCTGTTAATTTGCTAATTTCCACACCGATGGGAAGGTACTTTCGCCATCTATTTGACGGCCCTTCTGGGGTGCGCTTCCGACTGCCCACCTGTCCCATCGACCCACTTGTGGTTTCTAGCTGTGGTATCCAACTGTTTTGATTAATACTGCTCTGTAGTTTGATTTATTAATAATAGAACGTCTCCTATGATGTTTTTTAAACTTTCGTGGCAATTTTTACATACTTATGCTTTCACTAGAATGCTTATTTAATTTTTATTTCAGTAGTTTTTGGGGTGCAGGTGGTTTCTGGTCACATGGATGAATTGCGCAGTGGGGGATTCTGAGGCTCTGGTGGACCTGTCGCCTGAGTGGTGTGCGTTGTACCGGACGTGTCCTCTTTATACCCAGGCCCCACCCCCTTCTGAGTCCCTAAGGTCCATCGCACCCCCCACACCTTTGTGCGGTCATAGGTCAGCTCCCGCTTCTAAGTGAGAACATACGGTTTTTGATTTTAAAAGACGCCACGTCTTTATTAGTGGAGTTTCACATCTGGAAACAAGATGTGTGTTTGTTCAGGCAAAGCCCCAGCGTGTCCTCCAGGAGCGCTTAATGCTGCTCTTCTTACAGCCACGCGTGCGTCCTGCTGCCCGCGGTTCTCCTTCGGGTCTGAGGCCGCCTCCGTTTTGCTGCCCGTGTGGGGCCTCGCTCTGTGCTGTCACCGCCCGCCGCCTCCTGGGAACAGCAGAGCGCAGCCTGGGGATGCCACCCTGCTGGTGTGGCCCCGAGAGGTCCCCTTGGCCCCGGGGGACAGAGGCCTGCACTGGGCAGTGGGTGGGCTGTAGAGCATGTGTGAATTTCAGCCCCTCGGCCCTGGGGGGTCTCTGCTGCCTGGACTCACAGGCCCTGCCCCGTCACTTGAGGACCAGCTTGCATGAGTCTCCTCGTGAGGAAGCACACAAGCTGGGTGGCTTCAAGGACACACATCCACCCTCTCCCGGTCCTGGAGGCTGGAAGCCCAGGGCAGTGGTGTCGGCAGCTGGGTTCCCCGGAGGCCTCGCTCCTTGGCTCACAGATGCGGCTGCTCCGCGTCCTCACGGCGTGCTCACTCTGTGTCTGTGTCCTACAATTTCTTCTTGGAAGGACGCAGTGGCATTAGGTGAGGGTCCATCCAGGCCTCTTTACAGAGCTTATCTCTCAATACAGCCCCATTCTGAGGTGCGGGCTAGGGCTACCACAGATGAATTTCAGGGGCATCGATCGACTTCTCCAGGAGTCCCTTGAGTTGTCTGGTGTAAATAATATCATCTCTGAGTAGTGGTAATGTTATTTCCCCCTTTTTAATATTCTACTAAGAAAAATAGTTTCTTTTTTCTTTTTTCTGCGATGAAGTCTTGCTCTGTCACCCAGGCTGAAGTGCAGGGGTGCGATCTCGGCTCACTGCAACCTCTGCCTCCCAGGTTCAAGCGATTCTCCACCTTCAGCCTCCTGAGTAGCTGGTACCACAAGCACGTGCCACCATCCCTGGCTACTTTGTGTACTTTTAGTAGAGCTGGGGTTTGGCCATGTTGGCCAGGCTGGTCTCGAACTCCTGACCTCAGGTAATCCACCTGCCTTGGCGTCCCAGAGTGCTGGGATTATAGGTGTGAGCCACCATGCCCAGCCAGAAAAATCATTTCTAAACAACTTTGTAAATAAGACAAAAGAGTGGCTACCATCTTTTCCCTGGTATTCTGGAGCAGGGCCTGCCAGGCCTGCCAGAAGAGTATGTAATTCTTTGGTGGAATGTGTCCACTTGACACGGCTGTTTACTGAGCAGTGCCAGGGCTTTGTGAAGTTACCTGTCACCTTGCAGGTTTTGCTTAGCAGGGATGCAGATGACTCCTGACTCTTAGCAAAGTGAACGTCAGACTCGCACTGTTATTGCCCGGTGTGGCAACCAGCATTAGTTCTAACCTTGCAATCTCAGTGCGACATTGTCTTCCCATTGTTTGTAAATATAAGCACCTCTTGAAGGGCTCTTTGAGAGCTTTGCCATCTGTTGTTTCTCTCATTCAGGAATTAAATAAACCTTTGACACGTGCTCACTGTTTATTTGTAGGAGCGCCTTTGCTGAAATCATTCTCTGGCAGATTATACATGCATCCTGTGTTTGAGGCTAACCTAAGAACATTGATTTGTCTCTGAAATTACAGCGGCATTTGTTTCTGAAGTAATTTTCTCTAAGCGTTGTAATAATCTCCTACGATTCATAGATTGCACGTGTCCTCCGGCTGGATGCCGTGCTGTCCATCCGGCCAAGGAGAGCAGACGCACTCTCACTGGCAAGCTTCTCCGGTTCATGTTTGGTCTCAGTGACCCCTCTCAACTAGTGAACAGCTGCCTCGGCCTGAGCCCCGTGAACACTCAGACATGCAGACTCAGTGGCGTTTATTCCACTGTGTGGGCCTGCTTTCTTTATTTACTTACCGTGATAAATCTTTCTGCCTGCGTTGGCTGCCGGCAGGTGTGTGGGAGATGGTGTTAACCCCGTGCAGGAGAAACAGAGCAGGAAGCTGGAGGAGGGAGGCGGAGCTCTGGGGACTCTGCTGCAAGGAGGGGAATGACAGTGGGTCCAGAGGGTAGGGGCGGGCAGGTGCGGAACGGACGGTGGCAGAGGGAGAGTCGCCATCACGGGCCAACCACTTCTTCCGTGCCTGTCAGTCTCCAGGCAGGGTCGGAGCTCAGGACAGAGAGGTCAGATCTGCGGGGGCACGTGACCACTGGGGAGGCCATGGAGACCCAGGAAGACTCCAGCTCCCACGAGGTGGCCTTTCTGTCCTCCCCAATCCCGGGGGTTCTCCCCTGCCTCCCTTTCTCCTTCTCTCCCTCCGGCACTGTCTCCTGTTCTGTTGGCCATGCCTTAAAGTCCGTGGTAGATAGCAGTGGAGGCGAGAGTGGCTCATGACTCCAGTGTGGCAGGAAACGTGGCTCTCCCCTTTGGCCTCTGAGAACTGTGCACCGTGGGGTGAGCATTTACACGGAGGCGCCTACTGTTTTCCTTCACTGTTGTGGGCTCAGAAGTAAGAATGAACAGGGTCCCAAAGGGCGCAACTATGTAGTCCACTCCTTTTCTCCAGATCCCCACAGGGCCTGCTCCATCCCTGAAGGACTCTGAGTCCCCATCAGGAGAATTGTAGACCCTTTGGGGAGGATCAGGATGGCCTGAAGAGGCTGCTGGGAAGAAGCCTGCCAGCCTCAGGGCTCAGGTTCCTTTTCCAAGATCTCAGAGGGCATTGCCAGCAGAGGGGACAAACCAGGGATGGCACCTTTCCCTGGTCACCCTCATCCCAGGCTGCCTCTTACAGGTGCCAGGGTCAGGCTGAGTGCCCAGGGGGGGTCCATCTTCCTCTGACTCCCTTCTCCTTCCCCCTTTCCATGTTTAAGTGCCCCTGATATTGCATGAGGCCCAAATGGATAATCAGGGAGAATCCCTTATTTTATGGCCTACTCCTGAGCAACTGACGCTCTCCTTTGCTATGCAACCCAACCTACTCCCAGGTTCTGGGATCGGGACGTGGACGTCTCTGGGGAGAGGCGTCATTCTTCTGGCCACACAAGTACACAGATAGGCAGAGGCAACATCATTAGCTGTAATGGGCACTGTGGAAATATGGGCATGGTGTCCTGGCAAAGCCACAGACAGGACGTTGGGAGGGCCCATGTGACACTGATGTGAAAACCCAGTGACCAGCTTCTTTCCAGGGTGGGGGCTCCAGCACTGAGACAGGCAGGGGGCGGGGGATCCAGGGCCTGATTAGGAGTGTGACTGTTATTCTAAGCGAAGGTGGGGACCCTGCACGGTTCAAGTAGGAGAGTCACTGGGTTCAGCGTTCATTTCTCTCTGTCTGTGGTCACGGGACAGATTGCTGGGGACATAGGCTCAGAGCATGGTGCTGTGAAAGCTCATAACAAATGGTGGACTTGACCTGGTCAAAGGCTGGGAGCAGCCTCTGGAAAGAAGGTAATGAGCTGGAGAAGAGAGAAGAGATCCTGGAGGTATGAGGAAGACATGCAGAAGGCATGTGGAAGGTGTGAAGCAGGCATGTAGAAGACATAAAAAGGGCACGTGTTCATGGAAGGCGTAAGGGAGCTGTGAAGGAGGCGTGAAGAAGCTAGGTAGAAGGTATGATAGAGGCATGAAGAAGGCATGTAAAAAGTGTAGATGAGGTGTGAAGAAGCCACGTAGAAGGCATGTGGAAAGTGTGGAAGAGGCATAAAGAAGCCATACAGAAAACATGTGGAAGGTATGATAAAAACATGAAGAAGCCACATAGAAGCCATGTGGAAAGTGTAGAAGAGGTGTGAAGAAGGCATGTTGAAAACATATGGAAAGTGTGAAGAAGGCATGTGGAAGGTGTGACGGAAATATAAATAAGGCATGTAGAAGGCATGTGGAAGGTGTGAAGGGTCATGAAGAAGGCATGTGTAAGGTGTGATGGAGGCATGAAGCCACGTAGAAACCATGTGGAAGGTGTGATAAAGGTGTGAAGAAGGCATGTGAAAGCCAGGGTGAAGGTGTGGTGAGGAATGAAGAAGGCATGTAGAAAGCACACAGGTGTGATGAGGCATGAAGAAGGCATGTAGAAGGCACGTGGAAGTTGTGATAAAGGCATGAATAAGCCATGTAGAAGTCAGAAGGCATGTGGAAGGTGTGATAAGGCATGAAGAAGGCATGTAGAAGGCATGTGGAAGGCATGGTGAAGGTGTGATGAGGCATGGAGAAGGCATGGAGAAGCCATGTAGAAGGCATGTGGAAGGTGTGATGGAGGCATGTAGAAGGCATGTGGAAGGTGTGAAGGTAACATGAAGAAACCATGTAGAAGCCACGTGGAAAATGTAGAAGAGGTGTGAACGCATGTAGGAAACATATGGAAGGCGTGACGAGGCATGAAGAAGGCATGTAGAAGACATGGAAGATGTGATGGAGGCATGAAGAAGGCATGTGGAAGGCACATGGAATGTGTGAAGAAGGCATGACAAAGGCATGTGGAAGGTGTGATGGAGGCATAAATAAGGCATGTGGAAGGCCTGTGGAAGGTGTGAAGGGTCATGAAGAAGGCATGTGAAAGCTGTGATGGAGGCATGTAGAAGTCATGTAGAAAGCATGTGAAAGGTGTGATAGAGGCATGAGAAAGGCATGTAGAAGGCCTGTGGAAGGTGTGATTGGGTGTGAAGAAAGCATGTAGAAGGCATGTGTAAGTTGTGATGAGGCATGAAGCCATGTAGAAGCCATGTGGATGTTATGTAGGAGCCAAGTGGAAGCTGTGATGAGGCATGAAGAAACCATGTGGAAGGTATGATGAAGCTGTGAAGAAGGCATGTGGAAGCCACGGTGAAGGTGTGATGAGGCATGAAGAAGGCATGTGGAAGGTGTGATGAGAAATGAAGAAGGCATGTAGAAGGCATGTGGAAGGTGTGATGAGAAATGAAGAAGGCATGTAGAAGGCATGTGGAAGGTGTGATTCGGCATGAAGAAGGCATGTAGAAGGCAGGTGGAAATTGTGATAAAGGCATGAATAAGTCATGTAGAAGGCATGTAGAAGGCATGTGAAATCTGCGATGGGGCATGTAGAAGCCTTGTAGAAAGCATGTGGAAGGTGTGATCGGGTGTGAATAATGCATGTAGAAGGCATGTGGAAGGTGTGATGGAGTCATAAAGAAAGCATGTAGAAGACATTTGGAAAGTGTGACGGGCATGAAGAAGGCACGGGAAGGAAGGGCACACGTCTGGAATGGAGAGTGGGGGAGCACAGTGCCGAAGGAGGCTGGAGCCCCACAGGGCTGGCAGGGTAGGTGCAGTGCGAGCTCCTTCCTCATCTGAAGAGTGAGTGGAAGGGTTTCCAGGGGAGGAAGCCAACAGGATGGGGCCGGCTTCTTGAGCAGATCATGTGGCTGTGGTGTGTGAACCAGTGGCAGCAGTGTTAGGAGCGATGGTGCTGCCAAGGTGACGGGGATGTGAGCTTGTGTGGGGGGCGGGCAGTGGAGAGGAAGAGAGGTGGGCAGACGGGAGAAGAAACATTCAGGAGTGAAAGTGAGCAGACTGGGTGTTGGATTAGCTGTGGGGCGGGGTGGGGAGGGTGTGTGTTGGGGTTGACTCGTGCCCCATCTGGCTTGGAGCACTGGACACCTGGACTGGGGCCGGAAGGGACCACACGGAAGAGGTGGGGGTGGGAGAGGAGGTGCGTGGGGTGGCAGGGCATTCGGCTTGGGGTACATCAAGTTTGAGGTACTTTTGTGACGTTGAGCGGGGTTTGGGTAGTCGGGTCTGGAGCTCACAGGAGACTTTGGACTAAATGTACGACCTGGATCCAGTGCATGTGGTGCTGATGGAAGCCACAGGACTGAATGAGCTTCCCTGGGGAGGATAGGCAGAGAGGGAGCGGAGACGGCCTGGCTGACCCTGCAGGGGCAGCTTCCCTGGTGGCCAGGGGCAGGAGAGCCAGCTTTGCCAGGGGGGCGAGGAGAGGCCGGGGGCAGCAGGGCTTGGTCTGAGTGTGGCTCTGGACGAAGTGGGAGGATGGTGCTTCAAGAAGGGGGGCACAGGTGCCAGCTTTGGAGAGGAGAACTGGAAATGTCTTTGAGCCAGCAGCTTGGAGGCTCGAGGATGTCGGGGCCTTGCCATGGAGTTGCCAGGTGGACGCCAGATTGGCGTGAGGAGGAGGAGGCTGGAGAGAGCAACCAGGAGCTCCTCTGTCCAGATGTTTGGCCATGAGGGAAGGCGGAGGGCCCAGGTGTGACTGGTGGGGTGAAAAGAGAGTTTCATGCAAAACCCAGGAGGAAAAGCCCATTGCAGGAAGTCGCAGAATCTGCAAAGTGAAGGAGTGATTCGGCAGAGAGGCCTGAAGCTCGTGGCTTGCTGAGGCCGCCGGTCCACTTTCAGATGGTTCAGGTCCTGGGCTTCCTTTACACCAAGCGGGGCAACGGCCGCCCCCGCCAGGTCTCACCACCAGTCCCGGTTTTGCACCAGGAGACAAGAGCAGGCCCCACGGGACTAGAGAAATCCCTTTCTCCAGGATGCAGACCCCAGATCCCCAACCATTCATTATAGGATGCCTTGTTTGTCCTTTTTTTTTTTTTAAGCACTTTCAATTTTTAGCCCGTTTTTTTCTTTTCTTTTTTTTTTTTTTACCGATGGAGCTTTAAGTTGTCAGTGTTCTTTTAATAACTGGAGGGACATTCCAGCAACAGGCATGATTCCCCTTGCGGGGTCGACGCGCACATATTTGATTTGTTGGTTCCAATTTTCCTGGTTCTGAATAAATTGCTGACTTTTGGCATACCTGGTAATTGACAGTCAGCACCCACTCCAGATTTTCACCACAATTAGTTACGTTTCTAAAGCACTTACCCGATAAAATCCACACAGTGCTTGTCCTTAGGCAAAGCCCAAACCCTGAAAGGCTGGGTGAGCCAGACCCGTATGGCCCAACAAGAGGACCCCAAGGGATGAACTGGGCTGGAGCGCAATGCGTGGACCTGCGCCGCCATGTCCCCTCACCAGCAAATCTTGGGGGGCTGGTGAGCCGGGAGGCCATCCATGCTGATGCCCGTTTACAGATGAGAGGTGTGGCTCCAGGTAAGCACCCCACCTGAGCTGGAAATGGAGCCTGGTCCTTCCAGGGTCTAGAAACACGTTCCTACATTCCTGCGAGTCTTAACTGTGTGCGGTTTCCTGCCCTGCTGGTCTCACCTGCGGTTCTCTAGCTTCTGAACCTGTAGTTAAACTGCAGGGGGGCAGGTCTCGGCCACGGAGTTCCTGCTGGTCTCTCAGTGCTGTGTCCTGGGCAAGCCAGGCCCCGAAAGCTCGCTGAACATCCCCAGGCACGTGGAGACACAAAGCTGCGGTGGGACGATTTCTGCGCATGCTGATTTTCCCTACAGCAGATGGAACATATTTCTAGAACCATCTGCTTGGAACGATCAGTGTTTCCAGTGACCCATAGCCAATGTGCCAAGAACTCCTTGTCTAATCCCTGATCTGATAATCGGGATGAAATCTAGTGAACACCCCATAAGACAACCCCACATGCCCGTGCTGCTTTCCAGCGCTGGATCAAGGTCACGGATTCATTTAAAGAATCCCAAAGGGCACATGACCTGAATTTTCATAATTTCCTTACTGAAATTCAAGAGAAACGTCCTAGCTGTTCCCCATTATCCCTTTGTTGCTCAGAAAAGTTAAAGTTTAAACAGCAATTCTCTTTAGAATTTAATATCTGTTCCCAACATTCTCGGCTTAATTGCTAACTGCTTCTTCAGAAAATTGAATCGCTATATTACATTGTTTTTATGCACCAATGGCCTGGGAATGCTGGCAGCCGTCTGTGTATCAAGCTGCGGGTGCTTTATTAGAAAACTTTCTAGCAAAGGTTTTTCTTCTTTTTAATTTTTGTTGCTCTTAATTTTTATACCCAAGCCTTGAATTGGATCAATATATGCTAAAACCAGGATTTCGGTATTTAAGATTCTCTCCACCTCCTGTTAGAGCTGTTGCCCTGATCTTTTCAAATGCTTGAGGAGTGTGGCCAGAAGCCTGGGGTGAATTTGTGGTTGAAAGAGCACTGGAGTGGCTCAGAGACCCAGCCCCCACCCCAAGCGTCCCAGAGGGAGTCTCAGCCTTGGAGAGGTCGCCTCCCGCTCTGGGACTTCAGGTCCCGTCTGTAGAGTGGGGGGTCACGTGGAAGACTGTTGGCATTCTCAGTCCAGGATTGCACCTGGATGAACCGTTTATTACCTCTAGGAGAAAACACCGGCTGATGTTACTCCAAAGGGCTAAGAAGGCGCAGTGCAGAATAGACCGGGGCTGGTCGCTTAGACACTCAGCGAATGAAGGGCTAAGAAGGCGCAGTGCAGAATAGACCCGGGCTGGCCGCTTAGACACTCAGCGAATGAGGGGAAGTGGCTTATTCTTCTGCCTCAAAACAAATATGATGTCACTTTTCAAATAAAACCATGTCTCCTGGCTGCCTGACGTCAGCAGTTTCGATGCTCCGTAGGGCGGGTGGTGCACTGAGCAAACGGCACCGAGTCCCCGCGTTTCCGTCATGCCGCAGTGGCTCCTGCCCTCAGGAGGCTGAGTTGCCCATCACCCCCGCCCCACACCTCCTGGAAATGGGCTGGACCTGTCCTTGACTCCACCCACAGAATGCAGGGCAGTGAGCTGTGTCAGTTCCCAGCACAGGCACCCAGGGCCTTGCAGCCCTAGCACAGGGACACAACAGAGTGAGCCTTCTGGACACGACAGGCCACCTGGACAGGGTGAAACCACCCTAGACAGCCACGGATCAGAGGACCCCAGCCACGCTCAGAGAGAGCCCAGCAGAGATGAGGGGACTCTGCTGCAGGTCGCAGAGAAATGACACATGGTTGCTGTCTTCACCCACCGGCTTCTGGGGGTGCGAGCCACCCAGCAGTAGCCCACCGAAACCTGGCTGCCACGCAAGGCCCTCCGCCACTAGCTCCAGCTTCTGGTTCATTCACCTGCCAAACGTTTCCCACCTCCTACACCCCAAGATCAAATCCGACCCCCTGGGTGGCTCTGCTGCTGGGACCCCCACTCTCTGTGCTGTGCCTCTCCCTTCACAAGAAGTCCCTTCTCTGACGTTCCCTCCCAGGTCTGCTTTGAAACCCGTGCTTATTCCCCAGAGGCCTCCCTTTCAGGCTTGATCACAGGGAGAAGTGTTCAACCCTCCACCTGTCTCTATTTCCGTGTTCCCAGGCCGTCCTCTCTCTGGACTGCGGTCTGGAGGGTGGAGCCACGTTGTACTCACTGCTGGATCCCTGTGACATTGTTGGGGACATTCAGCAGGTTTTCAGAGCGTGGGGACTGTGGGACTTCCGGGTGGTGCTGGAGGTCCAGGGTTCCATGGCAGGCCCTCCCTGGGCCCCGAGGCCTCCCCTTTCCAGGTGGCTGAGTGGCTGATGCAGGGGACGCAGGCTGACCCAGGAAAGGACATCGGGACTCTCGCTGGCTTCTCTGAGTTTTCCCAGCTACATCCTTCACTTCTCTGGGCCTCAGCAGCTGTCGGACTTGCCCTGCTCCCACCCTGCAGTGCTGCACCCACCTTTTCACTCCAGCCATTGCTGCAGCCACCACCTGTGCATGGTGTGACCCAGCAGCACCTCACAGCTCCCGTCTCAGGTGGTTCCCTGCTGCAGATGCCCCGCCGCCATGCAGCCATCTTCGCACACCCCGCCCAAGCAGGCTGGCACCACCCTTAGCCAGTGCGGTCCTGGAGCCAGAGGACAGATGCTGCTTTTCCCCAGCTGCGGCTGTAGCGCCGACCCTTGAACTTGCTTTTTCTCCTCCCCTGTTTTAATCTTCTCAGGGTGCCGGGGTTGCTTTCCCAAATAAACAACCTACTCCCAAGCCTTATCTCTGGGACCCAGGGTTGCTGAGCAGTGTGTCCAAGATGGCTGCCAAGGTCCCAGAGCCGGAGGAGGCCGAGGCCGCAGAGCAGGCAGTGCACGTGATCTGGGGCCAGGGGCAAGGGATTCAGGTCCTGGCTTGGTCACCTCCGAGCAGGCCTGACTTCCTGAGCCTCAGTTTCCTCCTCTCTAAGGTAGGGACAGCTCCTGGATGATGTGAGACCCTGCCTGCAAGTGTCCCGCTCTCTGTGCCTCTGCAGCACTGCCTGCGGGTTCTGGGGACCCTGGGACCAGGCTGTCCTGCTCCTCGTCACTGTCCTGCCCCCAGCACAGTGTCTGCACGGAATCAGCCTTCACACACCAGCCAGGGCTGAGTGAGGTCGGATGCAGCTGCTCCCGCTGGCCTCTGAGCTCAGCCCTGGCTGGGAATGGGCCTGAGCATGGCCGCGCAGTGACCACTGTGTCCTGGCTTCATGCTCCAAACTGTTCATGACTAGACAGAAGTATTTCAGCTGCCAGGACCCAACTTGCAATGACCTTTCTGGGTTCCCATTCTCCTGGCAACTGGAGCCATCATTCCTGTACTGAAATCTGCAACCTGCTGTGAACAGGGCGGAGGTAGGAGAGGTGACAGAGATGCTCCCCCTCCCTCCCCTGCCCCCCAAACTCTAACCTTCTGGAAAATTGAAAACAGAGGAATTACTCTTTTTTAAACCTAATTTACTCCGTGACTGACGGAATTAAAAGGAGGATGAAGGCTGCCTGTGCCAGGGAGGCTCCTGGCAGGGTGAGGGGCTCAGCCAGGGGCGGGTAAGCTTCCGGGGGGAGGAGGGAGAAAAGACTGGAGTCACCTGGCATCCCTCAGAGCAGCCACCTGGAGAGAAGATGGCCCAGGCTCTTAGTCACATTTGTGGCCACCTCTGAAAACACTGAACTTCTTTTTATACAGTGGGAATGTCCACTGAGCTGGGGCTGTCTGTTGAACTGTAACGTCAACCCTCAAGTGCTTTTAAATGATTATTCTTTGTTTAAAGAAGATTCTCTTCATCCAATATGCTTTTTAAAAATAATGAGGTAAAGTACACATCACACACGATTCTAACATCTTTGCCATTTTTTTTTTTTGAGACAGCGTCTCACTCTGTCACACAGGCTGGAGTGCAGTGGTGCGATCTTGGCTCACTGAAACCTGTCTCCCAGGTTCAAGCAACTCCCTCCCTCAGCCTCCTGTGTAGCTGGGATTACAGGCACGTGCCACCACACCAGGCTAATTTTTTTGTATTTTAGTAGAGATAGGGTTTCACCATCTTGGCCAGACTGGTCTTGAACTCCTGACCTTGTGATCCACCCGCCTCGGCCTCCCAAAGTGCTGGGATGACAGGTGTGAGCCGCTGCGCCCGGCCCATCTTTGCTGTTTTTTAAGTGCATTCTTCAGTGGCGTTAAGCATGTTCCCATTGCTGTGCAGCCACCACCATCCCCTCCAGAACCTTCCCTGCTTCCCAAACTGAGACTGCCCCATGAAGCACCCCTCCCTTTCTCCCCCTGGCCCCAGCAACTTCCATCCTACTTTTTGTCTCTGAGGCTCCGACTGCTCAGGGACCTCCTACAAGTGGAGTCACCCAGTATTTGTCCTCTTGGGTCTGGCCTCTCACTCTTAGCATCATGTCCTCGAGGTTCATCCACAGTGTGGCAGGTGTCAGAATCTCCTTCCACTCAGAGGCACAGGATACTCGACTGTATGGACGGGCTGCATTCAGCTCATCCACTCACCCGTTGATGGACACGGCTGCTTCCACCTTTGTCACTTGAGGACAACATGCTGTGAACAGGGCTGTGCAAATGTCTGAGTCTCCGCTTTAGTTATTTTGGGTCTGTATCCAGAAGTGGAATTGCTGGATCATGGGATAATTCCATGTTTAAGTTTTTGAGGACGTGTGTGTGTGTGTGTGTGTGTGTGTGTTGCATTGGAAAAGGAAGCTGTGAATGTCCCCGGGGGGGCTGTATCAGCATGCGTGCTAGGCATGCGTGTTCCTGAGCAGTTTTAATGTGAAAACAGTTCCTTTTCTTCTCTCCTCTCAGCTATGGAAGAGCAGCTGCTTTCTCAATGTTAGAACATTTGCCATCTGATATTGTAAGTGGAGTTTGAGGGAATCATTTTCAATTCTTCCTTCTAGGTAAGGGAGGCCTGCGGGCAGGAAATGGATCTGAGGATGGGGGATGCTGGCCACGCGGCCTCCTTTCCAGAAGCCCCACCTTTTAAAAATCAAGGTCATGTTTTGGTGATAATTCACCTGAAACAAGGTGAGAAGGTGTGAAAGGGATCCAGTGGGAAGAAGCCTTTTTCTCCCAGCCCCATGTGAGCACCAGGCACCTCCCTTCCCAGGGGCATCGTCACTAGCAGCCTCTTGCGCCCCTTCCAAAGCAGATGCCGTCGGGAACAGACGCACTTTTCCTTCCTTCGTTTTCTTTCTTGTAACCACATATACAGTACCCTATTATGTACTGGCCCGAAACCTTCGCAGTGTACTTGGAAGATTTGTTTGTATCAGTTCATAAGAAGCCGCCCCATTCTAAGAGCTGCGTAGCACTCACTATCTGTCAATCATTTTAAAGGAAAATTATTCTTTAAATATTGCGTTTCTGATTTTAACGAGGACCGAGGTTCAAAGGAGGTGAATGGCTCAGGAGCAGCTGCTAGGAAGGCTTTTCTTGGGAAAATTGCCTTGAAATGAAGCTTAGAAACCGTTTTATTGAAAGCTGTACTTTGATTGGAGTATAATTTATTGCAGAAAAACCACACGTATCGTAAGTGACAGTTTGCTAAGCTTCTGTAGACTGAGCACCTGTGAAAGCAACATTCCCGTCTGACAGGGATGGGATCAGCACCCCAAGGCCAGGTGGTTTTGGGGGGTTCTGGTTGATGCTGAAACACTGAAACTTCAACCCCAAGCCAGGCTTGTTTGGTTCCTGAGGCATTTGAGGATCAATTGCTCTAAGTCTCCCACAGGCAGGACTGGGATGCCGCTGCCAGGAGAGGACGGCCCTGGTGTCCGGGCCCCTCCCTTCCCCGGAGCTTGCCAGCTGTGTGGCCTCGAGAATGTTACTTTCCGGCCCTGGATCTCCGTTGCTTCATCTAGAACATGGGGGTAACCATGGGTGGCAGGGTGCTGAGCCCCCCGGTGACATCCACCTAAAAGAGGCATCACACCGCCCTGCCTGTCAGTCAGGCTTCTAATGAAGCCCTCCTCAGGGTCGTCTTGAACAAGCCCAGAGACAGAAGCGGATGCCCTGGGAAGCTCCTAGAAGGGTCTGTAACCCAGAGTCCTCTGCCTCCTGAATTCCTCCCCCAGTTCTCATGCCATGCTGGGCAGGGCCTTCTCGTCCTGCAGGTCTGTGAGCAGAAGGCAGAGGGGCACCTGTGCTTGTGGAGCATGGTCAGGGCTAATCTGGGCTGACCTCAGTTGCCCACAGCAGGTCCCATCTGCTGTATCGCTGTCCCCTGGCCCCCACTGTGGGAGGCCCCAGGTCTCAGTGCCCCCCCAACCGCCCCTCCCCCTACCTAACACAGACCTCTGGGCTGTTGGCACCACACCCTGGCTGCTTCCAGCTGGCGTCTCCCTGCTGCAAGCACATCCCCCCTCCCCCGCTGCCTGCTTCACTCACTCTCCCACTGCCCCTTCATGCCCTGCACCTCCAGTCTCCAGAAATCAGCTTTTCAGCTCTTTTTTTCCTGGGAGGACTGGGGATGTGCTGGAATTCCCCAGAGATTAGTTAAAAAACATCAAAGTGCACTTTGTGTTCTGGTCAACATCTGGCTGTGCAGCTGCCACCAGACAACTGGGGGCTTAACTTGGAATGTGCCACGGGGCAAATGCCAGGCCTGGGCTGTGCTCGGAGCAGGGATGAATCCACAGTCAGCAGGTGGGGGTTTCCCTGGGCAGGGAGAGCCTCTGTGGCCCTCCTGGGTGGCTCTTAGTACTGAGCACTTAGACCGAACCCCTCAGATAAACTGTAAGTGGGGGAAATGGTGCAGATGTTGGGATCAGAGCTGGAGGGAGGGTGTGGGCCTGACCCCAGGCACCAGGACATGGTGGGCAGGACTCTCCCCATCTCTGTGAAAGCCTCTGGCCCGCCCTCCCCAAGCTCCTTGTGACAGGAAACAGGAAGACCGAGGGGCCCTTTTGGAAACTCAAGAGGGGAGCAAAGATCCTGGGTGGGTAAGACCCCCTTGCCTCCAAGTTAGAGGGGCAGTGAGGCCTGGGGCAGGACAAGGACCCCAATGTGGCTGGAGAGTCTGGATGCAGATGGCAAAGCTCTAGGTTCCCGGGAGAGTGAGGGGGACAGGGCCCCAGTCCAACGATGACCTGGGGCCAATCACCCAAGTCCTCGGAGTCCGTTGTCACATAACACAGGCCGACGACGCCCTTGGGTGGGTGAGGGTGAGCTGTGCACCTGTCCCCAGAAGGGCTGTGTCATCTGCCACACCATGCACTTGTTGAATGTCACAGTGTTGACTGGGGCCACCGAGCAGCTGACACAGAGCCCCCTGCACCCCAGAGGGCTGCTCCGAGAGGACCGTGTGCCCCATGGTGGGCAGGGTGGCCCACACTGCAAGGACGCTGGGCGAGAGCCATGTCAGTGTGTCCATCTCGGTGTCCTCTGCTGCCACTCTCTCCGGCACCAGCACCGTGTTGTATAGGAGAAACAAATCAACTCCCCTTTCTCTGCTTTTGTCTGGTCTGAGGTGATAAAGCAAAAATCTGCCTTTCAGCTCACTAGAGGTGACTAGAAGCCTGCCCTGCGTTGGGGAGGTTCTCAGCTTATCTTAGCACAGGGGCTTGGCATCCACAGGAGGTGGAGGAATGGGGCTGTGACCGCTGGGCCCTCATTCTGTTGCTTCGTGACAAACCGTGCCAGTGCTCAGTGGCTGCAAACAGAGGCAGCTTGGTTTTGCTTGCGAAGTTTGGGCAGAGCTTGGAGAGGGCAGCTCCCCTCTGCTGTGCTGAGAGGGGTGACTTGGAGGCTAGAGGCCAGGATGGCCAGAGACTCAGTCACTCGCAGGTCTGGGGTTTGATCTCTGCTGCTGGGCAAGGCCTTCTCGGGAACTTCACAGGGGAATCTGCCTCACTGTCCATGCAGCCTGGGCTTCCTCCCAATATGGCGGCCAGGTTCCCATGCTGAGCCTCTTGCAGGAGGGCGGCAAGTGGAAGCCACATTACCGTTTATGCCCCAGCCTTCCTAATCATACACAGCCACCTCCACTCTGTTCTACACTGAAGCAGTCACAACAGCTGCCCCCAAAGTCACAAGCTTAAAGGGAAGGGACATGGATTCCACCCCTCGGTGAGAGGAGCACAGAAAGTTACTGAAAAAAACAGGTGAAATAAAAAATACTGGTGTGGTTATTTTTGAAAATACCTTCTTCCCCCTTTCCCCAGGTCACTCAGCCAGTGGCCGTGAGCTACCTTGGAGGGACATCAACTCCCAGGGACTTTCAGCTGGGAAAAGCAGCTCTGGTGGTCCAGGGTCACTGGTGTGGGGTATTCTCAGCAAAAGCACAGGGAGGGTGGGAAGGGGATGCAGAACCCCTCACAGGGACCTGGAGGCTCGGTCTGGGCAGAGCCCTGACAGCATCTGCTATGAGATAATCACACTCGGTACAAACGAATCAGAATGATCAATTAGCAATTGTCCCGCCCATTGTCTCTCGAGGTCACAGGCCAGGAAGCGTGAGCCCGGTGCCTCTGTGCTTCAGGGAATGCTGGTGACGGAAAATACGAACTCAAGATCGGCCAGAGCCTCACTTCTCAAAGGGAACCAGTCCCCACCCCACCGCCAGTGTATCCACTCCAAATCCTAGGTCTCTGACCTCCTCCGAGTCCCATGCTCAGGCACCTGGCTGACGTGGTGCCACCTCCTTGCCCATGACTTGTCCTTGGTCCCACAGGGATTGGAAATCCACCCTTTTGTGTGCACTCTGGTCCTCATGTGCGTCAGGTGGGGCTGTCTGTGTTACCCACTGAACATCTTGTTTAAATAAAGTTTTGGTCATTGGTACATAGAAGGACTTAAAAATCTTTATTGAGCCACTAAGACCGGTGCTTGGGTGTAGAGAACCCGCTTCTCTGGGGAAGCGGCAGGAAGGGTTCTTTTCTAAGGATGAGCAAGGGATTCCTGGAAGGTCACTCGAGAGAGCTCCAGATTGTCCTCCTTGGAGCTGGCGTGGAAGGGGGTTCTAATATTTGTTGGGCTTGTGTCATGGGACAGATTTTTTTACTGTAAAGTGGGATTTTTTTTTTTTTTTTTTGAGACGGAGTTTCGCTCTTGTTACCCAGGCTGGAGTGCAATGGCGCGACCTCGGCTCACCGCAACCTCCGCCTCCTGGGTTCAGACAATTCTCCTGCCTCAGCCTCCTGATTAGCTGGGATTACAGGCACGCGCCACCGTGCCCAGCTAAGTTTTTGTATTTTTAGTAGAGACGGGGTTTCACCATGTTGACCGGGATGGTCTAGATCTCTTGACCTCGTGATCC